>JAMYXO010004197.1:10000-17977 GCA_033310375.1 Conus canariensis | reverse complement strand
ACACACACACCCCCAAACACACACCCCCACACCAACCCACACACACACACACACACCAAAAACCAAGCCATGCACTGCACATGCAACATGGACACACAGGGCGCACAACACACAGACACAACGTCACAACACACACACACACACACACACACCACCACAACACACCACACCACCAAACACACGTGCATAAACACATCACCACCAAGCCAAACACAGCATGGGGCCCAAACAAAAACACACAACAAACCACACACACACACAAACACCACACACCCCAAAAACACCCACACATACACACACACAAACACACACACCACAAACAAAACCCACACAAAACCCCCTCACACAACACCCACACCACACTACAACACACACAAATACAAAACCTGCCCATCCTTTTAATGTACTGCTGCACAGGGGACACATACGCGCACAAACACAGACACACCCACACAACCAAAAAAACACACACACACACACACACACACACACACCATAGTGCATACACACATACACACACACAAGCACACCATGCAGCGGACACAACACACACACACACACAACACCCACACACAAAACCCACACCACAACCCCAAAATGGCACCACAACATAATTATGGCCCAGGGCCAAAACACATCCTACACACAAAATGTGCACTTTCACTAAAACCCATGTACATAAAAAAACACAGCCAATGTTAGGTAGTACTCAAGGTCTGACCAGCCATTTGTGACTAAAAAAATTCCCGTAAAAAAAAAAAAAAACCTCGTTTTTTAGGCAGTCCCATTTGTTAAAAAAGAGACGCCTTTTCATGTACCTTCAAAGTCAGTACATCAAAATACGATGTTCTTGTAATCATATTCTGAGGAAATACTTTCTGTACAAACTTTTCCCCAAACCCAGTTCTTTGAGATACTGGTTTCTGGTTGTCCTAACTCATGGCACTTTGAGCTTGTAAAAACCAAGTATCATCAGTCACTTTGTTCTTGTTGTCTCAACTGGTGGAAATGCTTTCAGTACGGGTTGGGCAAAACCTCGAACTTTGATATACTGGCTTCTGGTTGTCCTTGATCATGGCACTTTCAGCCATCGAAAACTAAGCATCTTATGCATGTTTTGAATTGCATCATTTACACTTAGCACAAGAGATGAATGCAAGTTCAAGAAAATGCTTTCAGCAGAAATGATATTGATTTAAATTGTGTAGACGTTTTGATGCGCTCACTTAATTTGTTTTCATGTGACAGCAACTGAAAGTTTAAAAATCGTCTCCTGTAAGCTTTCAGAACATCAAGATCCTTGGTTCTGGCAGTCAACCCTCCAGTTGTCTTCCTTATCAGCTTCATCATCCTCATTCAGCGTATATATATATATATATATATATATATATATATATATATATATATATATATATATATTTGTTAAAAAAATATTTTTAAAATGAAGTGGTAAAATCTACAAGCTTGTTTCTAGCGTTGCTATCTTCAGGATGTCTTTTGGGGCACGCCAACGATCTTTTATGGCGTGCGGGACTTGATTTCAACTCTGTGTGTGCAGGCGGATCTCATTTGCTGCACGTGCGGCCTGTGGTTCTTATTGGGGCCTGTTCAGGTGGAATGTGCTAGCAAAGATTTCCACTTGTGCCTGCAATTGTTTACAATTTCTACTTTTGTGTTCAGAGTTGCTAAGTGTGGTTTGCATAATATTAACCATTTTTCTGTGGAGCATAGATTGCATCTTTTTGAAATATTGTTGTATGGTGTTGCTCTTTTTATGATTTTCCATGATATGTTGTAGTCTATTTTTTTATCTTTGAGTCTCCAGATGTATTTGCTCAGCTCTGTTTGATTTTTGTATTTTTCATTTTTGAATGACTGTTTGTGGTTTGCGTATCTGGTTTTGAAAGTGTTTTCAGTAATCCCTACATATGTTTCTTCTTCATTTTCTGATGTTACCGTAGCTTGGTATACAATGTTGCTGTGAAGACATTTATTGCTCAGGGGGCACTGTTCTTTTTTAGTGCAGTTGCAAGATGTCCTTTCGGCACCCTTCTCTTTTATGTTGCTTTTCATTTTGTTAGATGAATCAATCATGTTTTTGAGGTTGGGCATACATGAGTATGACAGTTTAATGGTGTTTTTGTTGAATATTTTGGACAGTTTGTGTTCTTTTGGGAATGATGTTGCCAAGATTTTAAAGAATTCTTTTCCTACGTTTGTTTTTACTTGTCCATCGTATGGTGGGTTGTACCATATGATCTTTCTTTTCCTATTTTTCTTAATTCTGTTCGTGTTGTTGTCTGGACTGTATTGTAGTTTGTAATTGTAACCACTTTTTTGTAATGCTTCTTGATATTCTGTTGCTGCATCATTGAATGCGTTTTCATTGCATGACAGGTTGGATAGTCTCTTGTTTATACCATTGGGTATTGTATTTAGTATAGATGGTGGGTGGTTGCTTTTGATGTTTACGTAGACTGGTATGTCATTGGGTTTTTTGTATGGTTTGTACACATGGTCATTGAGGTCTAATGTTATGTCTAGGTAATTCACTACTTTTTTGTTTGCTTCTATTGTGATTTTTAAGTTGTGGTTTTTAAAGATTTTACATAATTCTTTTTTCTTGTTTTCAATGGTTCTTGGATTATTCAAAAACATGATTGATTCATCTAACAAAATGAAAAGCAACATAAAAGAGAAGGGTGCCGAAAGGACATCTTGCAACTGCACTAAAAAAGAACAGTGCCCCCTGAGCAATAAATGTCTTCACAGCAACATTGTATACCAAGCTACGGTAACATCAGAAAATGAAGAAGAAACATATGTAGGGATTACTGAAAACACTTTCAAAACCAGATACGCAAACCACAAACAGTCATTCAAAAATGAAAAATACAAAAATCAAACAGAGCTGAGCAAATATATCTGGAGACTCAAAGATAAAAAAATAGACTACAACATATCATGGAAAATCATAAAAAGAGCAACACCATACAACAATATTTCAAAAAGATGCAATCTATGCTCCACAGAAAAATGGTTAATATTATGCAAACCACACTTAGCAACTCTGAACACAAAAGTAGAAATTGTAAACAATTGCAGGCACAAGTGGAAATCTTTGCTAGCACATTCCACCTGAACAGGCCCCAATAAGAACCACAGGCCGCACGTGCAGCAAATGAGATCCGCCTGCACACACAGAGTTGAAATCAAGTCCCGCACGCCATAAAAGATCGTTGGCGTGCCCCAAAAGACATCCTGAAGATAACAACGCTAGAAACAAGCTTGTAGATTTTACCACTTCATTTTAAAAATATTTTTTAACAGATGTTGCTCCCCAAGGGGTTGAGCACCTTCAGATTTTTAAGAACTTTTTTATATTGTTCATAATATATATATATATATATATATATATATATATATAATATATATATATTTTGTTAAAAAATGTTTTTAAAATGAAGTGGTAAAATCTACAAGCTTGTTTCTAGCGTTGCTATCTTCAGGATGTCATCCTGAAGATAGCAACGCTAGAAACAAGCTTGTAGATTTTACCACTTCATTTTAAAAATATTTTTTAACAGATGTTGCTCCCCAAGGGGTTGAGCACCTTCAGATTTTTTAAGAACTTTTTTATATTGTTCATAATATATATATATATATATATATATATATATATATATATATATATATATATATATCATCTTCATTTTTTTTTTCTTTTCTTTTCTAAAAGTTCAGATCTTTGTCAAGTCATTACTATAATGACTGAAGAATTGTTAGTCTGCACTTGTTTTCCCCCACTACTTAATTGTTCAGCGTTAGAGAGAGAGAGAGAGAGAGAGAGAGAGAGAGAGAGAGAGAGAGAGGGGGGGGGGGCGAGAGAGAGAGAGAGAGAGAGAGAGAGAGAGAGAGAGAGAGAAAGACAGAGACAGAGAGACAGAGAGAGTGACAGAGACAGAGAGAAGTAAGGTCACATTCTGTGGCCATTCATATCCTGCTCTCATAATGACTCGGGTTTGTTGTTTTTTTGTTGTTGTTTGTTGTTGTTGTTTTTTTCAATAGCCCATCCACATCCAAGAATTGTGGTGAGGTCACATCAGAGTCGTTGGCATGGGAGAATTCATGGGGACTGTCGTTGGATGGAAGCAGAGATGATCTCCAAGAGGAGACAACCTCTCTGAACACTGCGAAGGCTTCCAAGGGTGGGGCAGGACTGCTCCCAGCTGGTTTGTTCAGCAGGTGAGGACAGTACTTTACTGGGTCCCACCCACACCTTCGGGTGTATCTTTATCTCGTTCATCCACGCTGGCCACTCTGTCAGTGGCGGCCTCGTCTGCGTCTTCCTTCATGCTCCATCAAAATTGGCACAGGTCACTTTTTTTCCATTCATTTTGCTCAGACCCCAGCCAACCATAGAGGACCACCCTTAGCCGACTGCAAAGGACCACCCCAGCCAACTGCAGAGGAACAGATTAGAGTTTCCACCTCGTTGAAGTGAATTCTCAAAACAGATATTTCTACTCACACATACACAGGTCTCATTAAAACAGATTTTCTGAAACATGCCACTGGGATATCATTGAAATCTTTTAGGTCAGATCAAAGAAATATATATTTTCTATTACCTAACTATCCTGACACCTGTCTATATGTCTTTCTATCTGTCTATCTATCTGTCTGTCTATTTCTATCTATCTATCTATCTATCTATCTATCTATCTATCTGTTATATGTGTGCAATAGGTGATGAATTTTATTTTGTCATGGAATGTTCATCATATGTTAACACGTATTTGCCAAAAAGATTTCTCTTCTCAAAATCTCTCTATATTTGTTATCAAATGATGTCTTCTACTGATCAAAAACAAATGTTTCTATTGTCAAAGTATATTATATTATCTCGAGTGTTCTAATTTGTTGGTCTATGTCAGCATCATTGGTAATTTAGCTGTATTTTGGCTTGTTTGTTTTCCTTGTGCTCTTATTGCTTTAAACTCACCCTTCCCCCATACCCCAAAAGGGGCGAAAGGAGTAAAAATTGTTCTATTGTTTTATTGTGGACGATTCGTCGAAACTGTTACTAGAATTTTCGCACGCAATCTTGGATGATTGTGAGCGTAACAATTTGACGTCATCGTCTGTGACGTGACCGAATTATGTGAGAAGAGTACCAGCTCGGCGTCTTCGTTTCGTCACGCGTCTCGCCTTGCATTTCGTTCAACAGTGTACTCGTTCGTGGGGTCAGTGACTGACTGTTCTAATTTTTCCTTCACGGTGTAACTTGACCTATCCTCCGTTTCTGGGTTTGCTCGAGATGGTCTTGATTGTGCTGAGTTGAAATGGCAGACGTTCCTTCGTTTATTAATGGAAGATTAAAGAAAGCGACACTGCCTCATCCTATGTTCGGAAATCTGTGTCAGAACTCGTTCAGTGAGAGTGACCCCCACCGCTTTTATTGGACAGATGTGTCGTTTGTACACACGCACAAAGCATCTTTGCCCCTTCAGTCGGCTTAACATTAAACCAGTCAACAAAAGGCCAGAGCATGGATGTGTACCGGCGCGTCTATACAAGCTACCAATCATTACCCTTGCCAGCTCTTCTTTTTTTTTTTTGACTTTCTAGATCTATTTGCTTGACCAGTAACTGAGAAAAAGCAACTGTGTTTGCGATCAAAAGACAGGCATTCTCTTCAACTGAATATTTTCTGGAACCAATCTACTATCAGTGAAGATTCTGATTTTTTTAATTCTAAAAGTGGCTTTTGTAATGCTAGGCTAGTTTAGGCTAGGGTCAGTTTATATAGTTTAAGGTGAGGGTCAGTTTATATAGTTTAAGGTGAGGATCAGTTTATATAGTTTAAGGTGAGGGTCAGTTTGTATAGTTTAAGGTTAGGGTTGGTTCATAGTTTAAAGCTAGGGTCAGTTTATATAGTTTAAGGTTAGGGTCGGTTCATAGTTTAAGGTTAGGGTCAGTTCATAGTTTAAGGCTAGGGTCAGTTTTCATAGTTTAAGGTTAGCTTCAGTTTATAGTGTGGATTGGGGGAAGTTTAGAGTCAGAATCATGATTTACTGAGCTGGAGTCACTCGGTTCTCTAAAGAGAGAACGCGTTTGCACATTAGAGATAGGAACTCAGAAGTCTTCCCATCTTTTATGCACAAACACGCATCTCTCTTCATGGCATCAAAGGTTAAGTTTTCTGTCCAGACATACACTAAGGGGCTGAATTCAGATAGGCTGGTTTGGGTGAAACTGTGCTGGAGCAGGCAGGTTTATGCTGGATGAGTTGGACGTGCTGATCTGAGCTGAGTCATGTACGCTATTTCTTGTCTTGTTCTTGTTCATGTTCCTAAATCATCTTCTGAACATTCATTTCCCACAAACACATTTAAAAGCGCATGCAGTCACACACCACACACACACCACACACACACACACACACACACACACACACACCACATGGGCCCGTGCCCATACATCCGACACACACGTGTGCGCTCATTACACACACACATACAATTACAAAAAATGGCACAACCAATGTAGGTAGCTACTCAAGGTCTGACCAGCGCGTTTGGCTAATGCATCTGCTAAGTTGTATCACACGGCAGAACCAACTGTCAAATAAGGGCAAACATGCTTAAGGGGGCTTCTCTCTGAGACTTCTGCTGCACCTCTAAGTTTATATCCACGAGACCGTCTTCTTAAATTCTGTCACCTTAATCATTAAGTCATTTATCCATCAGCTTTAAATCATGCGCAGTGCGATCTCAAAACTTAATGGATTTGGTGTGGCGTATATGGATTAGTCCGCACGTAGTGACGCCTCCTTGATGAAACTGAAACTAAGCTGTGTGTGGCTTGATTGTGTTAGTTTGGGTAAGACTGTGGTGGAATGGGCAGGGTTTGTTGAAAGGATTGAAGATGCTGGGCTGAGTTAACTGTGGCTTGGCTGTGCTGGTTTGGGTAAGACTGTGCCTGGAATGGGCATAGTTCTACTGGATGTGTTAGGCATGCTGGACTGGTGTAAATATGGTTTGGCTGTGCTGTATTGTATTGTATTTGCGTTGGGTTTCAGAATGCTGTATTGTCTTGTCTAGGTCATGTATTGCGTTGATTGTTTAGTACTAACCTGCAATGCGGTATCTCGCATTCATTATGCTGTTTTTGTACTGCATTGCAGTAGTGGGTGGATTTTCTGATGTGTTTCCCATCCCTGGAGAGATTTTCCATCAAAGGTGGGAAAGTGGGTCGGTGGATAAGACACTGGCTTTGGCAAGCAAAACAGTGCTGAGCTTATTTGTGCAGGAGGTTTCTGGGATGGGGGTGGGGGGGGGGGGGGGGGGGGCGATTTTCACACAGTGGAAATGTTTGTGACGATTAGGTTTTACAGTCCTGTACCACACATTTCTCTCTCTCTCTCTCTCTCTCTCTCTCTCTCTCTCTCTCTCCTCTCTCTCTCTCTCGTTCCTTCCCCCCTCTTTCTCTCTCTCTCTCTCTCTCTCTCTCTCTCTCTCTCTCGTTCCTTCCTCTTTCTCTTTTATCCTTCTCTCTCTCTTTATCTCTCTCTCTCTCATTCCCTCCCACACCCTCTCTCTCTCTCTCTCTCTCTCTCTCTTCCCCCCCTCTCTCTCTCTTGTCCCCTTCTCTCTCTCTCTTCCTCTCTTCTCTCTCTCTCTCTCTCTCTCTCTCTCGTTCCTTCCTCCCTCTTTCTCTTTTGTACCTTCTCTCTCTCTCTCCTCTCTCTCTCTCTCTCTCTCTCTCTCGTTCCTCACCCTCTCTCTCTTTTGTCCCTTCTATCTCTCGTTCCCTCCCCCACCCTCTCTCTCTCTTGTCCTTCTCTCTCTCTTTTCTCTCTCTCTCTCTCTCTCTCTCGTTCCCTCCTCCACCCTCTCTCTCTCTTGTCCCTTCTCTCTCTCTCTATCT
This sequence comes from Conus canariensis, assembly GCA_033310375.1. Lineage (NCBI taxonomy): Eukaryota > Metazoa > Mollusca > Gastropoda > Neogastropoda > Conidae > Conus > Conus canariensis. The sequence continues at coordinate 10,045 of JAMYXO010004197.1, read as the reverse complement.
CTCGTTCCCTCCCCCACCTCTCTCTCTCTTGTCCCTCTCTCTCTC
>JAMYXO010004197.1:0-5000 GCA_033310375.1 Conus canariensis | reverse complement strand
CAAGATTCTAGCAAGACCTTTAGGAAAAGTGTACTCTCTTCTTTCTTCTAGTGGAAAATGCATAGTAATTCTGAGGTTTGCTTCGTTAATTTTTAGCAATATGCCTAATTCGATAAATACTTCTTTTAAAGAACAAAAGCTGTAATAGCCTTCTGGTATTTTTTCATGAGTTGATTGATTGCCCCCTTCATTACTAATATTAATCCAGTTATTCTGAGCTTCTTCAGATATATTAAACCACTTAACCTTAAAACCAATTTTTCTAAGAGCAACCCTACTATTACCACGCCTATTGTTAATTGGATACTTTAAAAACACGCGCTGGTTTTGCTTGGTTATATAAATGTACATCCTTTTAAATCCTTTTTTAAAATCTATTTAAAATGGAACCTTTTAAATATAATGAAAGTGCCACTTACGACGTAGGAGGGGTTTATGAGCCCAAATCTTTGGACTTTAGTAACCTAACCATCGCAGTGGATGAATCATATGGCTTCCAAGTTAGACTTGTAAACCCACTAACTAGATATTTAAATCCTCCAATAAAGAGTGATAGAGTGCCATCAGCATGGTCAACTCATCCCATGTTTTTTTACCAGAATCAGTTAAATTTTGCAGTTTACTGCTCAACCACTGGCTGCGGTGTTTCATATACAAACCATTTAAACCACCCCAATCTCTTAGTAAGGTCAATATATAACTTTCATGTTTATTACAAGTATAGACGCATACTAACTGAACTACAAGTGCGCCTCCCCAATGACAACGCGTTTAATCCATTTCTCAGCTCAATGGACAATAATGCATATGAAAGAATCTGCAACGAATTTAACATTAACCCTTCAAATAACTTTAGACAAAAGTTAGACCGCAATCACGGGTTGGGCACATTGTATTTGTGGGGTCAGCGTAGAGAATATAATTTTGACTACTGGCCCGGCCACACCTCTTTTAAGCCAAACTCCCAAGTTAGATTGGGATCAATAGAACAAAAACACCCCAATGCTTGGGCAACATTTATCTTAGATAAAAGTGAAGGCCTAACAATGCCAGGAGTGCAAAGACTTAATGACTCCATACGGACGTACGTTTGGTGTCTATTAGGAGCGCAAGCACAGACCAAGTCTAGCATAGTGGATCAATCTACAGGCTTTGACGCCAGAAAACAATTTCTAGCCAATTTAGAAGATGCTATTAACTCTGCTGTTGATTTACCTTCCAGCATACAAAGGTACCAAAACGTTCTTTCACATGCTAGGTCAAAGGTTGACTTTGTTGTGGGTCATGGATTATACATGCTGCCTTCTGACCTTCGACTGCAGATTGGCATGATACAGAATTATAATAATGAAATTCTCATAGCCGGAGACGACCAAAACTTAGGACACAATCAAGGCTTAAACACAAGGCCCGCACCAGCCATTTTAAAAAAAGTATCTAGCCCTGAAAGCGACCCCCCACCAGTTATAAGCAGCCCACAGCCAGAAAGCGGTCCAACACCACCTGTTGATGTACCTCACCCCGACAGACACACTAGCGAAAAGACAGCCCTTGTTGTGTTTTTAACTTTTACTGGATTAGCCATACTTTATTTCACTAAAAATTAAACCGGCAGCCAGCACTCCTAACGTCCACAGATGGTCGGCCATATAACCAGCCACTTTGCCTATGGTAGACAAAACCCAACTAACAACACTGCCTATTATGCCCGGCAGAGCATCAAGCGCGTTGATAGCTAACTTCTTTAATACGTTTGCCAGATGGTGCAGTTGTTTTCTAATCCAACTTTTACCGGGCTGAGGCGTTGGAGGCGCTATGCCTGGCCCTTTGGCGCACTGCCGGTTAATGCATAAACCAGTGTAGAGATAGCAAACCCAACGGCTGTTAATATACTAACTATTGTAATCCCCTGCTCTCTGAACAGAATCCGTATTCTTTCTGCTAGCGTAGTATTTTCATGAAGCATTTTGTTTATAGTTTCTTTGATTCTGTTTGTTTGTAATACTATTTGTTCCCTGTTAGTAGACAGCGTTTCTAACCTGTTTGCCCTTTCTATCATTAAATCCTGTATTTTCGCCTGTATTTTAGCCTTTTCTTCTAACCCTAAATTGTTATCATCTGCATCAGCCAGTTTATTTTTTTCTTCTTCTATCTCTCTATCTAGCACACCAAGTTTTGCCAAGTTGTTTTTTTAGCTCGCCATTTATTCTCTGTAGAGTAGCATCAAGAGCCCTGATTTCACGCAGAGCAGCTTTAAGAACCCCGAGTTCACGCTCAGACAATGGAGGATCATCAATTGTTTCTAAAGCTGCTTCTTCATCAGGACTCAGCTCACCTTCTCTTTGACTAGGCAATGGAGAATCGGCAATTGTTTTTAACTGTGTTTCTTCATTAAAACTCATCTCAACTTCTGCTATTACTTCATCTGCTCTTTGACTTAATTCTTGAAGAGGTATGTTTTGCATTTCAGACTGCGCTGGCAACCTTTGCTTTAAGTTCTGTAAAGCACTAACAGCCTTAGACCTTAGAGCAGACTGCCTTGGATCTACAATATTTAATCGCCTTCTGACCCGAATAGGAATCTCCCCAAATGAGCCCGGAATTAAAAACTCGGAGGGGTCCCGGCTATCAGTAACTTGTTTACGCATTTGTTTATTGCCCTTCTTATATTTTATAAACAAATGACCTTCCTCGTCTCCGCCCACTTTTCCCATCTCAAAATCGTTAGGATCGAGCACGTCTGGCAGCCCTCGTCCTATACTTCTATAGAATGATTCAATTCGTTGTCGCAATAGTTCTTGACGCTGCCTAGGGAGTAAAGAACCCGCTTCTGCTCCTTCAAGTTCATCTTGTTTTGAACGGCCCGGTTCTATTTCATCTTCATCTTCTACAATAGGACTAATCACGTCAAAATCTTCATCAGCCATATTTATATATTTATTATTTTTTGTTTTATAAAAAAATGAACATATACGGCTGCGACCTTGATCCATACAGAAAAGCAAAGGATCCCCATGGCATAAAAGGCATAAGACAGACTGTGCGTGTTGTAAATAATCCATCAACAATTGAGCCCAATGAAATGTTAACAGTAAGATTTAGTGACCTCGGGCCTGACGATGTTATAATGCCAGGCACTGCCAAGCTATTATTCAAAATAGATATTGAGTCGGCGGATCCTAATGCTACTGTCGTTGCTAACCTGGGCAGGGCCATCATTAAAAATATGGTAATTAAACTGGAAGGTAGAGAAGTCTTCTCACTGAGTAGCGCAGACATTTTTAATCTCTATTCTGATCTGTGGCTGCCTAGAACAGAAAGAAAAGACAAAATCTTTCAGGGGATCCAGAGCCCAAACGGTCTTAAGCACAGGCTTAATGCTGCAGATGCAAAGCAAGACGAGGGAGACCAGGCAATAGCGCGAGCATTTAAGAACAGATTTTGCATCCCTCTAGATTTTGAACTGTTAAAAACCCATCAGCCATATTACCAAGGCGCACTAAGAGACAAACTTACTTACGAACTGACATTCAATGACAGCGGGTCTGTTATTTTATCAGATGATCCTCAAGCCAAGTACACTGTTAGTAACATCTCTCTTAATTTTGACGTTGTTACTAACCCCGAACTGGCTAGAACAATCTTAAACCAGTATAAAAGTAGGACGGTTGTTTACTTTGAAATAGTTTTACACCACAGTCTAGCGATTAAAAACAAGCAAGACGCTGTCTGGGAAATAGCTATAAGCAATTATTTAAGGTCCCTAAAGGGGGTTCTCTTGCTATTTACTAAACCCTCAGCTCCTTTTAAGAGGGAATCTGAGGTGTTTTACAACCCAAAAATTGAGCAGTTCTCTTGCACAGTAGATGGCAAGCTGGGACTTTTACCCGAACAACACTTTGATGAAATAAGAAAATTGTTTGCTGGAGGCAGACAGACAAGCCCCACAGCCGATCATGTGTGTAAAAAACTTCACCTTCACGATGTAAGACTCGAAGATTATCTAACAGACAAATATGGACTATGGCTGGATTTTAGATCCACGTATGACAACAGACTGCACGGGAGTGAAAGAAGGGTAGGGTCAGATGGCATACTCATACAGATTAATAAGGAAAAGGAGGAGAATGGTCAGATACAAATGCACGTTTTTGTGGTTTATGACGCCCAGCTGAACATTGAAGAAAATAGACTGAAAGAAATAGCCTATTAAAACAGATGGATAGTTTGAACTTTTTGCCTAAAGACCCGCACTGTTCGCTTATTTGTGGGATTACTGGGTGTGGGAAAACTGTCTTCGTGCTTGATTTGTTACAAACAGTCTACAGGTTTCATTACGAGTACATTGTTATATTCTGCACAACCATTAAGCACAACAAGTCTTACAAAGAAAGGCAGTTTGTTTGGACAGACGAGAATATATTTTTAGTTGACCCTACTGACAAGCTAAGCGACTGTTTAGAACATTACTATAGGCTATTTGAGGGAACTGAAACGCTGTTTATTATTGATGACTGTTCAGCCGAACAAGACATTGTTAAAAAAAGAAGGACTCTGTCTAAGCTAGCCTTTAGCGGAAGACACGCATTAGTTTCTGTTTGGCTCTTAACTCAAAAATACAATGCTGTCTTAAAAGACTTTAGATCGCATTTAAAATCAGTCATCTTATTCTATACTAAGGACAAGGACAGTTTTGAAGAATGTTTAAGTGAAAATTATATAATCAGGGACAAGGATGAACTAAAAAAAATAAAAGAGCAGTTAGAAAAATCTAAGCACGCTAAACTATGCTTACGGACTGACCCGCCAGTTCAATACGTTTGCTTATAACACATTGTTTATTACAGATTGTTTATTACAGATTATTTATAATAAATTGTTTATAATAAAAAGAATGTCTCGAGGGCCAGAATCAAATGCGGAGTTAGCTCCTAAATGCGTTTCAGTAGAGCTAAAAGATCTAGCAGACACAACTGACTTTGATCTAATAGGAGTGGCAG
>JAMYXO010000419.1:0-48143 GCA_033310375.1 Conus canariensis | reverse complement strand
TTGGGGTGGCAGGTTTTTATAAAACATCTCCTTTGTGTGTCTGTGGTCAAAATCTTTTTGTGTCTCAATTTTTGCTGACGGTTCCTTACTAAAGGCGTATTTTTAATGTCTTCTTGATAAAATTTTGCCTAACAATCTACTTTAAACATTGCATGGTGTTTGTGTCCAAAAACCCAGGAAAACACAGGTGGTGTCTAGCCAATTTAGCTGTACATATGATGAAGTTTCATCCACTTGGCAGAGATAGTTCTAACGGAATTGGTTTTGTTGATGTTGTTGTGTTTGTTTTTTGTTTGTTTGTTCATTTTGGTTTAGTGGTCTGATGTACACGCCAAGAGTAAAGAATTTGTTACATAACATAGCGGTCCGACTCTAACGTGTACTAGGTTCGCATTATTCCATTTATGAAACTTATGCCATATGCTGTGCGCGCGCTAGAGAGAGTGAGAGAGAGAGAGTGAGAGAGACTGAGAGAGAGGAGTGAGAGAGAGAGAGAGAGGAGGAGAGAGAGGGAGGGAGGCCAGAATCTGGTTTTGTTTGTCATGTGAGTGGCATGTTTGTGGCGTGCGTCCATACGTTTTTGCTATGAGTATGTTTTTGGTTTGTGTGCCTTGTGTGTGTGTGTGTGTGGGGGGGGGGGGGGGCAGGGAACCACGGTTTTGTTGTGTGTGTGTGTGCTGTGTGTGTGTGTATGTGTGTGTGTGTGAGATGTGTTTGTGTGTCTTTTTGCATGTGCGCGCGCCCGCGAGCGCGAAAGAAGTAGAGAGAGAGATAGAGGAGAGAGAGACAGAGAGAGAGAGAGAGAGAGAGATTTGTTTTTATTTGTTTGTCTGTGAGTGAATATATGTGCGTGCATGCATATATGTGAGAAGGGGGGAGGGGAGGTGTCTTGTGTGTATATGAGAGTGTGCACGCGCGCGCGCGTTATGTGTATTTGTGTGTTGATGGTGGTGGTTAAGGAGAGAGAGAGAGAGAGAGGAAGAGAGAGAGAGACCCCCCGAGAGTGAGAGAGAAGTAGTAGGAGAGAGAGATGAGTGGCAGAGAGAGAGAGAGTGAGCGATTTTTTAATTTACAGATACAGTTTAAATATAATTTGTATTTTTAATTATTAAAATTTTCTGATTTTATTATTTTATAATAGATGTTAAAATGTTTCCCTGTTAAGTTTCCTTCATGATTTTAATGGCCATTCAGATGTTATATGTATTATTGTCGTTTCTCATTAATTTATTAAGGTAGTCTGTCAGACAGTGTGTTGTTCTGTTTTTGGTCATGAATTCTAGTTTCGTTAGTCGAATGTGCGGGCAAAAGGATGAAGACCCTATCTCACTGCCAAATGTTTCACAAGAGGCTAGACAGGCTTTTTATTTTGCCAGGGATATTTTGTCGACGTACAGGATGAAATTTGTGTTGGTTCACTACCGTAGCTAATGGGTACAGTCTGGATGTATTGCATTAATTTGAGGGCTTTGCAGATATTTCACGCGGCTTGTGAAGCTCTAATGCAAATATGGTTAAACGTTTACGCGCGTCCGTAATTGTATGTTTTAGTTATAGCAAACCGACTCCTCGCCAACCGGGGTATTGTTTGCTACTTGTCCTGCACGTTGTTAGGCAACCGAGCAGCATTGGAAAGAATGTGTGACTTTATTTCATTGCTGTGCAAGTCTTCTTTCTATGACAATCTCTCTCTGTCTCTGTCACTGTCTCTCTCTGTCTATCTGTCTCTCTCTCTCTCTCTCTCTCCTCTCTTCTCTCTCTCTCTCTCTCTCTGTAGCTATCTTTTCTGTACTCTACTCAAACCTCACACACACCACGCAACATAACACACTCAAGCGGGGGTGGCGCAGCACACACACACACACACATACACACACACACAAATTTATATATTTATATATATATATACAGCTTATATATATATTCTTTATTGAGCTGGCGTTAGAATAACAATATGATTATTCTCAGGACAGACTAATGAGGGGTGGGGGGGAGGGGGGGGGGTGTGGGGTGGGGGTGGAAGGAAAGCTGAAAGCAGGTAATAATGCCGGTTAAAGGGACGTAGTTCCACACTGATGAAGCACACGAAAGAGGCGACAATTGCTCCCTTAAACTAGCGCGCGCACGCGCGCGCGCGCGCGCAGTGTGTGTGTGTGTGTGTGTTGTGTGGCCGTGTTTGTTTGTTGTGTGTGTGCCGTTTCCTTGTGGGTTGGTTTGTTGTTTGTGAGGGTGTTTTGCTTTTGTTATGGGGTGGGGAGGAGAGAGACCAGGAAAGAGGAGGGAGGAGGGTGGAGGGAGGAGGAGGGGAGAGGAGAGAAGAAGGCGAAGGAAGAGACGGGAGGGGCCGCGGACGGAAGGAGGAGAGAGAGAGGATCGTGAAGTAGTGCCTCTTGTCTCCCCTTTTGCCGCCCGTGGGTTTTTTGGTGGGTGTGTCTCGTGTCGGTGTGTTTTTGTGGTGTCTTGGTTGTAGTGTTGTGTGTGTTGTGAGTCCGTGTGGGTTTTTGTGTGTGTGTGTGTTGGTGTTTGTTTGTTAGTGTTCCCCCGATTTTGGGCCGTGTTTGTTTGTGGGGGGGGGGGGGGGGGAGAACCGGGGGCGGCGGTTGGCATTTGTCGTGGTGTAGTGTGTGTGTGTGTGTTGCCCCCCCGTGCCCCCGTTGGCGTGGCGTTGTTTGCCGTATTGCGTTGCGTATTCTGGCGTGGCGTTTGCGTGTTAGCGTGGCGTGGATTGTGTACTGTGTGTGGTGTTGTCTGTGTGTGTTGTGTGGGTTAGTGGTGGTGGTGTTGTGTCGTGTGTGTGTAATGTGTGTGGTTGTTGTGCTGTCGGTGTTTGCCGCCGGAGGCGCCTCGCCCCCGCCCGGGGGGCTCTCGCGCCGCCGGGCGTTTTGCGGGCCAACCCACGTTGGCGGGTTTTGTGTTCATATGAGTATTATGTGTAAGATGAACCGGAACCTTTGAAATGAACGTATAGGGAGGTCACTATTAGTGTATTTGTACCATGTTTTATTGTGTAGTGTGTGTCTTGTGGTGTGTGTCGTGTCGTGGTGTGGTTGTGTTAGTGTTTCTCGTGTGGTGTGGTTTTGTGTAGTTCGTGGTTCGTGACCGTTCCGTAGCCACGCGCCCCCTCCCCTTGCGCGCGGGGAGGGATTGTGGTGTGGTGTCTGTGTGTGTTGTGGTTCTGTGTGTGGGGGTTTCCGTTGTGGTGTTACCGTGTGTCGGTAATTTGTTGTGTGGGTTTTCTGTGTGTCCTGTTAGTTGGTCCGTGTGTGTACGTGGCCGTCCCATTTGAGCTTCCGCCAACCGGTCGCGAGCCACCACTTGAATTTGTGGGCCCACTTGAGGGGGGTTTGCGCATTAGTTTGGAAAATTTAGAGTAAACCGGTTTTCTCCCGAGTATACCATAATCGCCTTTTCCCCTTGAAGCCCCTGGGCCGCAGTCTTTCCCCCCACGTCTTTCCCCCCAGCCCCCCCCTGGAATCCCCTGTCTTTTACCCCACATACCCCTGAATACACCTGTTGCTTTCCCCCCAGCCCAGTGCTGGGGACCGCCCTGTCTTTTCACCCCGGTTCTTCCCCCTGGTTTTTTGTTGGCCCAGGACCCTGAACCCCCCTGTCTTTCCCAGCACGCTGACCCCCTCTTGTCGTCCCCCCCCGGTCTTCCCCCAGCCCCTGGGACCCCGGGTCCTTGTCCCCCCGGTCCTTCCCACCAGCCCCTTGGGGAATCCCCCCGGTCTGCCCCCCAGCCCCTGGGACCCCTGTCTTTTGCCCCCCCTGCCCTGTCTGGGAAACCCCTGTCTTCCCCCCCTGTTCGTTCCCCCTGCCCCCTGGGGGGGGGGGGGGGACCCCTGTCTTCCCCCCCAAAGTCCTCTGGGAACCCTGGGTCTTCCCCCTGTTCTTCCACCCCAGCCCCCTGGTAGACCCCCAGTCTTTTGCCCCAGCCCCTGGACCCCCTGTTCTTTCCCCCCCAGCACCTTGGGACCCCCTGGGTCTTTTTGGCCCCAGCCTACCCTGGTCCCTGGTCTTTTCCTCCCCAGCCCCTGACGCTTGTTCTTTTCCCCCAGCCCCGGACCCCTGTCTTCCCCCAGCCCCTGACCTTCTGGTGTGGTTTTATTTTGATTACCAGATTCCAGGAGAAATAAAACGGGGTAACCATTGTACTAAGATTCCTCTATGTGATGTAGCCATTCATATTCCCCCACCGATTCCCCCACCCTGACCCGCTGGACATGGGTTCTTCACCAGAGGGGAGAAAACGGGGGACATGGGGGGACCTGCTTCCTCTATAGGGCCACCCTGGGGGTCGGCGGGGGGGGACATGGCCTTCCATAAAAAAAAAACGGGGGACATGTTACAGGCTTTCCTTAGCTCTTTATAGCACCTGTGCGCTGAATAAAGGGTTCCTGGGGGGACATAGCATTTGGATACAAGTACGGGTTTTCTTTGCGGGGGGGGGGGGACACTTGGAGGTGTGCGTCCCAATATTTGGGTGAGGGGTTCTGGCGTGTGGTGGTTAGCTGGTTGTCGTGGTGGGTGGCTAGGACGCGTAAAGTACTACTACATATAACTGCTGGGATCCGAGACGCTTCCGCCGCGCGTCGCGTCTGGTACTGTTCTGCGCCACGCTGTCTTTCGTCCTCTTTCTTCGCGTTTCATTGCCGCGCGTTGGCGTCACTCTGCTCTAGTGGCGCATGTGGTTGGCACAAGGGGGGGCCTCGCTCTCTGGCTGCGTTCTGTGGGTCTGGGGGCGCGTATCCTCCCTACCTCCGCGGGTGGCATCTGGGCTTTTCGTCGGATCTCGGCCCTGGACGCTCTCACTACGCTCGCCCGTCACGCGTGCCCTCTCTGCTCTCGCTCGGTCCTTTCCTCCTCTCTCGCTCCCTCTTGCTTGCCGTCCTCCATCCTCCTCGCGCGTCTTCTCGTACTCTCCGACCAACATCACTTGCGATGGAAAGGCAAATATAATACAAAACGATGTGCTGAAAGCAAATGGGTTGTCGGTGGGTGGTGTGTTTTTTTTTTTTTTTTCCTTTTGTCTTTTGTTTTGTTTATTTTGAGTTTTTTTTTTTTTTGTTTTTTGTGTTTTTTGTTTTTTTGTTTTTTGTTTGTTTTGTTTTTGTTTGGTGTTTATTTTTTTTTTTTTTTTTTTTGTTTGACTTTTTTTGTTTTTTTTTTTTTTGTTTTTGGTTTTTTTTTTTTTATTATTATGTTTTTTTTTTGGACGGGCCATGGAGTTTTGTGGTTGGACCAATTTTTTTCTTGATAGCACCTACTACCAATATCGTCAAACACCATGGCGGGGAAAAGGCCCGCTTAGTTTCCCGGCCCCCCACTGGCGATCGGATGTTTAAAAAATAGGGTCACCTTGAACAAACGAAAAAACCAAGGGTCAAAGCGTTTTCGGGCCCCGGGGCTTGGAAAACGCGGAAAAATAATATGTTATTAACGCCAGGGCCCCCGTCGGTCGGGGCCGCCGGGCCCACCCGCACGCCCACGCACGGGGCACCGGCACCCCCCCCCCCAACACAACACCCCAACCAACACCACCCCCCCAACACTTACCCACCACCCCACCAACCCACACACACCCCCACCCTACCACACACACACAAAGACCACACCACCCCCCACCCCACCACCAACCCGGCCGGCCGGGCCGGGGCTCTGGCCCCCAAACCGACACCACCACGCCCATAGGCCCACAACAAAAATCCAATAGCCGTTGCGAAGCCCTACCCCCCACCCTACATTTATTATACTCGCACCCCGCGTGGGGTCTTCGCCTTGTCACTCCTCGGCTCTCGCGCTCTCTTCTCTGTGTTCTGGTTCGGGCTCTGTTTCGGTGCGTGGCCTGTTCATGGGTTCTGTGTTCTGGGTCGGTTCTGTCTGTCTTGTCGGTGTCTGTGTGCGTCTCTCTCCTCGCTCCTCTCCTCTCTGCCTTCTTCTTCTGTCTCTTCCTCTCTCCCCCAACCCCACTCTAACCGTTGGAACTGTAGGGGGGGGGGGACCATGGACATCAAAAATCAAAACAACCTGAAGAGCAAAAATAACCATATTTTCCGGGTCGGATCAGTCCAGCTTCGATAGTATCGCCCCAGGTCGGCTTAGTTGTTTTACCAGGGGGTCGTGTTGTCTTATGTAAATTACAGGGACGTTTCTATGTCGAAACCAGATGTTGTCTAATGGAACCAGACGCTCTTTATGGTACACCATCGTTGTATTATATTTTTTTATACACCAACCCCCCCACGGCCTCTATTATGTCCAAGAGGTTATTGTACAGGGGGGGTCGGCTTTCTATTTTTCAGGGCGCCCTCGCAATGGCTACAGACGCCTCTATGTTACAGGGTTCTATGTAAAATCACGACGTATCTATGTTACCAGGGGGGGGTCGGGGCTCTTTGGTACTCACTTCGCTGTATGTACAGAACCGCTCATGTCACCAGGGGGAACGTGTTCTTTTGTTTTTGTAAACAGTGTTCTATGTGTTACAAAACCCGCTTCCCTATTGTTTGCCATTCCGGCGCTTTTTTTGTGGTGTTACCAGGACGTATCTATTTGGTTTTACACGGGGGATAGTTTCTAGGTACCAGGGGACGGCTGTCTTATTGAGTTTACACCACGCCTTCTATGTCTACAAGGGGGACCCGCTCCCCATTGTGTTACCAGGCGGACGTTTTTCTAATTTGGTTACCCAAGGGCGGTTCAATGTACACCCCACCGGGCCTATACGTTGTAATCCAGGAACGTTTCATTGGTACAGATGGCTCTCCCTTTGTTACAGGGACCCAGCCTCTATTGTAACCAAGGGGGGGGTGGGGGGGGGGGAACCGCCTTCATATGTTGCAGGGGACGCCTCTATTGGTTACAGACGGCCTTTCCATGTAAAAGGGACGCCTTCTTTATGTTGACCCAGACGGGCCTCTTATTGTAATAAAGACGGCCTTCCCAACCATTTGGTTAACAGGCGCTCCACTGTATTTTTACTGACGCTTCATTGTACAGGGAGGGGGGACGCCTTCCATTGTAACGGAACGGCTCATTGTTCGAACATGGCGACGGCTTCCCATTGTATCAGGACGTCATTGTAACAGGGTCGGCTCTATGTACCGGACCTCTTTCACTATGTTTGCTAGAAGGGTAAGGGAGAGATAAAAAAACGGAATGTTTTTTTTTCTTCCGTTCCCTGTTTCCCCTTGCCCACTGAACAGGCGTCATCAGGCAATGGTCCCTGTCGTTATGTAAAGTTATTCTCCCACCACTTTGGGGGGGAAATAAAATGCCCAGTGTTCTTGTCCTGTGCCAATGTTGTCTTCCGGTTAAACAGAGGAGGGGAGGAAGCGTAGTAGTTTTCCTTGCCTAATAAAAATTTTGCAGGTACCCACCCTTCTAACCCTTTTTACGGCTTTTCTTTTTTTGAAAGTTTTTCACATTGCTTTTTTCTCGTGGCCCTAACATTTTTGTCCCGTTTTTTTTTTGTTAATCTCTTTTGGGGTTTTCTTTTGTTCTTCCTTGTTTTGTTCCTTTTGGTTTGTTCTTCACATTACAATTTTTGCTTAGTCTCCATTTCATAAAACACTTTGCTTGAGCATATCTTATTCATCATCACATTTGATTACAAATCTACACAATGTGTGTAGGAAGTTTGCATTGTGGACATCATCTTTCATCCTTATGTTACAATTTTGATCAGTTTACACAGTGAGTGCTCAATAAAGACTTACCAGTAATCAGGGTTTCGGCTTTGTTAAACAAAACGTCGACAGCTATAACATAATGGTTGTATGACTAGTCTCTATCAAAGAAAAAAATAAAGGAGTTAGGTGCTAAAACAAATGAAGTTATGAGAACACACAGTGCAAATGCAACTCATTCTTCATCCGATAAGTAACATTCTGGGGTTCATATGCACAAGTACAAAACAATGTATGGCATCTGTTCCTATTTACCGTCCTTCCCAGAGCCCAAAGCTATGGAGCCCCCATTCAGTTCATGTACACCAGCATCATATGCATGTAACAAAGACAGAAATACCATTTGTCACTATTACCTATGTGCTTGTATATCGTATATGTCTTGTTGGTCCATGCCAGATAGATTCAAACCTTAACATCAGTAGTCAGTTCCCATGAATCGGCAAACACAACTCAGTTAGAGCCACAAAGCTTTGGACTGTCTGTCTACATACTCAGTACTGGAGTCAATTAACCAAAGCTGCGACTGTATTCTACAGGAATTCATTACGGGAACTAAATCAATCAAAGCTGGGAACTGTTTCTACAATTAATTAATGGAAGATATATCAACCAACAGCTGGACTGCTCGTACAATTATCAGTTTACTGGAACGAGTGCTCAACCAAGCTGGACATGTTTCTCAATATCATTACTGGAACTGAATCAACCACAAGCTGGGACTGTTTCTAAATAGAATAACTGGAACTGAATCAACCCACGCTGGACTGTTTTTACAATATCATTACTGGAACGTGAATCAACCCAATAGTGGGACTGTTTTTACAATATCATTACTGGAACGGAATCAATCCAAGCTCGACCGATTCTTACATCATCATTACGGGATCATGAATTCTAACCTCCACAGCTGCGACTGCTTTCTACATATCTTTACTGGAACTAATACCCTAAGCTGGGACTGATTTACAAATCATAATTACAGGAACTCTAAATCAACAAAGGCTGACTGTTTCTACAATATCATTACTGGACCTGTATCAACCATATGCTGGACTGTTGCTACAATATAATAACTGGAACTGAATCAACCCAAAGCTGGACTGTTTCTACAATATCATTACTGAACGAATTCAAACCCAAGCTGGAACTTGCTTTTTATACATTATCAGTACTGGGACTGAATGTCTAATCCAAAGGCTGACGGTTTTCTACATGATCATTGACTGGGAACACTGATATCAAATCAAAGCCGACTGTTTCTACATAACATGTACTGGAACGAAATCGAACAAAGCTGTGGACCTGTTTGTACAATTCATTACTGGAACTGACCATACACCAAAGAGGGACTGTTTCGACCATATCATTAATTGGAACTGATATCAACCCAAAGCTGTGACTGTTTCCTCAATATCATTATGGAAACTAAATCAACCAAAGCTGACTGTTTCTACGTTAATTCTATTACTGGAACTGAGGTCAAGCAAAGCTGGACTGTACTACAATATGATAACTGGAACTGAAATCAACAAAGCTGGACTCTTGTTCTACATATTCCCATTTGCTGGAACTAATCAACCAAAGCTGGGCTGTTTCTACAATATCATTAATGGAAACTGAATGCACAAAAGCTGAACAGTTTGTTGACAGCTATCAATTACTGGAACTGAAATCAATCTAATAGACTGTTTCTGCAATATCAATACTAGTAAGTGAAATTGCCTTGAAACAAATCACTGTACTGTTCCTGAAATGTTTACTAGTATAAATGTGATTCTGGAGGTTTCGAGAATATCATGACAAGAAGGTGAATGAACCAAGATGGCACATTTCTAGAAACATCCTTACCAGACATGAATAGTACAACAGCCGGATTGTTTCTTTGAAATATCATTGCCTATCCGCAAAGTTTTAACCAAGCCTGCACTTTTTTTTTCTAGGAATATCATCACTAGAAGTGAATTAACCAAACATGTGCTTTCCTATAAACTTCAGCACTAGAAATTAATTAATCAAACCTGGCCCCCCTTTGTGAAATTCATTACTAGCTGTGTGAGTTAACCAACGATGCAATGTGTCTAGAAATATTTGGAGAAAATAGAGCTGTGTCTTACTCTCTAATAACTTTGGATACAAGATTTTTGATCCATATCTTAGATTCCAAGAGTCAACCTTTCCTTTCCTTTTTTTTTTTTTTAGACTCCGTGGTGGTAGTAGTGTGCTCATGATGACTGTGGACTATAAAAGACTGAAGCATCAAGGAGTATGCTGTAGTGGTGGGCATCTCACATGGGCACGGGTGGGGCGGTATCAAGAGAGCCAGTTAGTAGTGGTGGGAGCAATGCACTGAGGAACAGCGTTAGCGTGTGTTGTGTCTGTGGCAGCTGCTGTTGTGTTGAGCAATTGCCACTGAGGACAGCAGGGTTGTGGTTGTGTCTGTGGCTGCTGTTCGTTGTTTAGAGCAAATGCCACTGAGACAGCTAGGGTTGTGGTTTGTGTCTGAGGCAGCTGCTGTTGTTTGAGCAATGCCAGAGGTGTCATTGTTGTCAAGGGAACAGAGTTCCTGTGTTATAGGAGTAGTATGTACCGACAAATGACTACATGGAAGGTGAGCCAGACTAAAAGAACAAAGAAACAGTTTACACTATACCTCAGCGTCACCTGTCTCCTGAATCTTTTCTGCTAATCACTGTGGAACAATGTCTTATCTTTCATTTCTCATGGATTCTTTTTTTAACACTGAGGAATAATGGCCTTCACCTTTATTTGTTTTAAAGGACTGAGGAGCCATTAATTGTCTTTTTTTTACCTTTCATCCTGATTTTTTCTAACAGAGAGGGAACAATGTGGCACTGATTTCGTTTAAGGAACAAAGCGTTTATCTGTTACCTTCACTGTTTTACTTGTATGCCTTGTTTTTCTGTGTCAGGCAACTAGTCTTTTAGGAAATTTGGGGCGTGGGTGGTGGGAGGGAGGGAGACATGAAGGGCAAACAGTAAAAGTTGGTCGTCTTATGGAAGTTGAAAGGATTAAACAGCTGAACCAATGAAAACTGCAAAAAAAAACGGACAAACATACTCCTGCAAAATATTGTTCAGACATGGGACAAATATATTGAAAAACGAACAACAAGAAATCCAGATTTTCCTAAATCGCAAATTGCAACATTCGATGTGTTTTGAAAAAAAAACAAAGAAAAAGAAAAACTATCTACACAACCAAAATGGTGATTAGTAAGCTCAAGCTGAGACATAAGAAACTACTTTCTCACCCAAGAATAGTCATTGAAGTGCATCAATCTTATATACATTGTTAATTGAAAATGTCCCATAGGAATAAGATAAAAAATGCAACCACACGACACATCACACACACACTACACCGAGTCACAGACAGAGAGGCAAGATGGATGAGCGAAATAAATCGGATACTGTCGTTCTTAGTTGCTCTTCTCCACTTTCCCTCCCATATACAGCCCACTCCTTCCATCTCCTTCAGTCAGACCCCTTCCAAGTCCTTCCATCCCTACTTTCTTCTCATAACGCTAACTACGTCTTTAAAGTTTTAGATACTGTTTTGGAATTCGTCAGTCCCTTCGTTTTTCCTGTTATCATGTTAACCTGTTCGTATCCTGTTAACAGCGTTAAGAAATTACTGTCCCTTCCCTGCCCTTACACTTCTTTTGCATAACTGTGAACATGTCCACAATACCGTTAAAACTGTTTTTGGTATCGCTCTCTCTAATCCCGACTTACCTATTCGCATGATGCTCAACAGGTTCATCACATTTTAAAAACTGTGCAATGCAGTTGCAATTTCCCTGGCACTGATCTTCTACTGCCATCAACATGTTCAAAGCATTTTAACTGTTTTGTCATTACCTTACCTTCTTCCGCCTGCCCTTTCTCATGAGGGCCAAAATGTTCTATAACATTCTGTTAAATTCTGTTTTGCTGTAACAAAGCAAAAAATCTTAAGCAAATGACTAATGATTCATTGGACAAATAAAAGGCCTTGTGTACAGATGACATATGACTGCTACAAAGCTGCTGGTGTCGAAATATCACAATAAATTCTGCCCTTCCACACCACACAACTACATGTGTTAAAAATAATTCATGCGTGCACACACACATTCAGCATTTTCGTGCACTGCAGATCATACGTGCTTTGACTACCGAAAGGATATGCGAGTTGATGATAGAAAGATGATGGGCAGCCAACATAAGACACCTTGAGACAAGCAGGAATGAAAGCAATTCTGCTGCTCTTCTTCTGCAGGCACCAACCCAACCAGGAGACGCCTTGTGTCAGGTTAGGAATGATAGCAATGAGCACTCTTCTTGAGGTTCATCTACCCGCCTGTCTGTGTTCTTGGTAGTCACTAACACCCTGCCCCCCCCCCCCCCCCCATTAAACTGATGGCACAATTTTCACATTGGTCCCCATGGTTAACTGATGAACTATTAGTCACTCGTGTCTCCCCCCCCCCCCCCACCAGTTAACTGCTGGCCGATTTTTTACCCAGTTCACCCCTCCCCCTTCCCCCCCAAGGTTTAACTGTTGGCCTTTCATGATTCACACTGTCCCCACACTGTAATTGATAGCCTCTTTTCACACCTGTCCCCTAACAGTTAAGGGTAGCTTATTTTCACACTGTTCCCCCCCTCCCCCCCCCCCAGGCTTAATCTGATGGCCTATTTTCACACTGTCCCTCCAATGTTTACTGATGGTCCATTTACACCACTGGATTCCACTGTTCATCCATACTTCATTTAAACACACCTGTCATCCTGTAATTGCTATTGCCCACTTACACATTGTCTCCAATGGTTAACAGATGGTCCATGTTGATCGCACCTGTTTGTCAACTGTTACTTGATAGTCTTTTACACAGTGTCTTCCACTGTTAATCAATGGTCCTTCCCACTGTTCATTCATATTACTTCATTTACCACACTTCCATTATTATTGATGGTCCATGGACATACTGTCTTCCACTGTTAATTGTAGTCCACTTTTACACACTGGTCTGCCACGGTTACTTGATGGTCCCATTTACATTGTATCCAGGTACGTGATGGGTCCCAATTACATGTCCTCCAAATGTTGAATTGATGGTCCACTGACACTGTTCCTCACTGCTCATGATGGTCCATTCACCATACTATCCTCTACGTGTGGTGATGGTCGCGCCAATGTACACACTGTACGCTACTGTTGATTGATGGTCAATGTTTCCACACTGTCTCTCCTGTTGATTGATGGGTCATTTACACACTGTTCCTCCACTGTTACGTGATGGTGCCATTTACTAATCCCTGTCCTCCACTGTTTACTTGATGGTCCATTTGTCCAGTTGCTGTCTCCACTGCTCACGGGATGGTCCTATTTACATTGTCCTCCACTGTCATTGTTGGTCCATTTCACTCTGTCCTGTCATTGTTAATGGATGAAACCATTTACACCGTGTCTCGCCGCTTGTTTTAGGACTGATGGTCCATTTACTATGTCCTCTCTGTTATAAGTGTCAATGGTCAGTACACAGTGTTCTCACTGTGTAAATGATGGTCACTGACACAATGGGCCTCCGCTCTGTAGATGACTGCGTCCGTTTACGACCTGTCTAGTCCACTGTTAAGTCGATGATCCATTGTACACACAGTCCTCAATGTTACAGTGATGGTTCCAATTACACAGTGTCCCTCCTGGTTAATTGTTGAACCATTTACATTTTCCATCCACTGCCTGACTGGTGTCAATTTACACACGGGTGTTCTACTGTTAATCTGATGGATCCTTTATACTGTCCCTAATGTGTTAATTGCTGGTTCCATTTAACACACTCCTCTTCAGTTAACTAATGGTCCATTTACAGTGTCCTCCACTGTTAACTGATGGTCAATTAACATGCCGTCATCCACTCTTAAATGATAGTCCATTTACATCGTCTTTCACTCTTATTTGGTGGTTCCATTGACATGCTGCATGCACACTCTTAGTGGGTGGTCCATTCACAGGTTGGTCATCAATGTTTCATAAGTGACAGTGACGGAAAAGTTTTCACGATAAAAACATGATGGTGTTTTGGGCTTCGTGGGGGGGGTCCAGCTCCTCACGCTCAAGCACTACCTGCAAGTCTAGCGGAATGTCAAGCGAAAGCTGTTGAACAGAAATAAACAAAACAAAACAAACAAACAATGCGGACTGGATCAGTACTGATACACATTCTATACAATATTGATGATAGGATCATGACTGACCACACGTTCTATACATTATGATAACAGCATCAGGATTGACACATTATAAACCCTATGATGATTGTGCATGACTGACAGAACAAAATACATTTATACATTGTATGGTGACATATTCATTAAAGACACACATTCTATACACGTATGGTGACAGTTGTCATCATCTGACACCATACACATCTATGACTGGGCATGGATGATACACATTCTATTACACCGTATGATAACATGACTGACACATTTCTTTAACTGTATGGTAACAATATCATGATCTGAAACACGTTCTTTTCATTGTAACCGTGGACTGTATCATCACTTACACATTCTTGCACCGAAAGGTGGAAGAAACAGTATGTCGATGGACGGACTATACCATCTACTGATGTAACTAATAGAGGTGCAAATAGTCATGTACCGGACATACTTCTTCACTGGATGTGGACAGCAGGCAAGACTAACACACAATCTATTCACAATAAGGTGCAGTATCAGACTGACACATTCTTTTCACTGTAAGGGTTGACAGTATCATGAGTGGATAGAATGAAATTGATCAAGAGAACAGGGGTTAACATGTCTATATTAACACACACTAAGCACACAAAGAAACTCTGCACACAGTATTTTGGAACAGTAAACTGGTACTGCTTGGATGATGTCATAATGATACTTATTGTGATAAGAGAAATAATTGTTGGTGTTGATGTCATGAATATTTGCTTGGAAAGTAATGGAAATGGTCCAAGTGAAAAACGGGTTAAATGTCTATTGATTAAAAAAGAAAAAAAATTACAGAAAACACAGACAGAGAGTGAGAGTGGGGAGAGGGGGAGGGGGCAATGGCGCATATACCTAATTGTCGAGTCATACATACCGGAACAACGGAAGAAAAATCATGTAAAAGGAGATAGTAAATGATGACAACTGAAATAAATAAGTATGTGACACAGGGGGAGGGGGGGAGGGGGGGGTGATTGGATCTCTGGTAATGGTTGCTGTTCTTCATTTTCATCTGACCTGTAAGTGTGTTTTTTCATGAAAGAAGACCCAAGAGGTTGAAATGCATATGATTTGTCCTGTAATCTTTTTGTCCACTTTATTTGTGGAATCAATAACCTTTGTTTTTAAAATTTGACACTTATTTTCAACTGACGGGTGACAGCATCCATGACCGACCACATTCCTTTCCACTTTAGTGCCTCATCATGATTTGACAAATTCTTTTCATAGTAAGGTGTCATCTTCATGACGGGGAAAAAATTCTTTTCACTTTTTTGGTGACTAAATCAAAAAGGGCCCATTTCTTTTCACTGTAAGGTGACAGTTATGACTGACATATTCTTTTCACAAAAAGGTGACAGTATCTTTGACTGACAAATTTTTTTCACTGTAAGGTGCATCATCATGCTGCACTTTTTTTTTCATGTAAGGGGGACGTATCTTTGAGGGGGAAAATTTTTTTTCATTTTTAAGGTGCATCATCATGACTGACAATTCTTTTAACGGAAAGGTGACATCATCAGACAAAAACTTTTCTCTTCACTGGGGCCCGTTTTCATGCTGAACACACTTTTTCCTACTTGTGATGAATGGACACATACGACTCTTAAAGGGAGACAGAAGGGTCCCCCACACATGCCTGTTAGGGGAACATGGAATGGATGGACACCGGAGAGAGGGGTGGGTAGACACATGTGACTGTTCCCCAAAAGGGAAGTCGGGGGGGGGGAAAATAAAGTAAAAACAAAAGGGCCCCCAAAAATTTCCCCAAAGGAAAAACAATGGCATGCCCCCGTTTAAAAAACCCCTTCCCAAATTTTTAAAATGGAGGTAGAAGCAGGAAACAAGCACTCAACTCGCCCCTTTTTTTTCCCCAGGCCAGTTTAAAACTCAAAAAAGCCCTGACCTGAATGACTTTTCCCCCCACACTTCAAAAAATGAAGAGTGGGGCTGGGGGGAACCCCCCCCCCCCATGAACTAATGCACAACCCCTTTCCCCCGGGGGAAAAAATAGATGTACTGCCTGGCCATTTCAGGGGGTTTTAAAAGGGGAAACCCCAAAAAATATTTTTTGCCCCGGACATTTCAGGAGTTTTAAAAAATTTAAGGGGGAAAAAACCCCTGGGGGGCAAGGCCGTAAGAAAAACTGGGAAAAAACCCCTTTAAAAATACAAGAGGGAAAAACCCAAAATACCCAAAACCCCCTCTTTACCCATCTGAAAAAACAACAGAGGAACTGTCCCCCACAAAAAAACATAAGGGGGTTTTAAGCAAGAAAAACCCTACCAACCAAACATTGGGAAAAAAAATTTAAAAAAAATTTTTTTTTTAAAGGGAAAAAAAACCCCAAAAGGGCCTCCCCCAAAAAAACTGGGGCAAAAAACCCCCTTTTTGGGGCCCTTTCCCCCAAAAAAAGACACAAATGATTCAAACCCCCGTTAAAAAAGATAAACTTTGAATTCTCGGGCCCCCCAAAAATTTTAAAGTAGACAAAAAATGCGTGGGGGGGGGTGTTTTTTCAGTGGGGATGCTGGCATTTTTTAATTAGAGAAAAAACCCAAAAAGCAAAACCCTTTGGGGTTTTTTATTTTTGTTTTCCCCCGGGGAGTGAGTGAGTGAGTGAGGGGAGTGGGGTGCGTGGGGTTTTGGGGGATGTGTGCGTTTTGGTTGTTGTTCAAAATTTTTATATGTTGCTTTTGGTGTTTTGTTTGGGGGGTGTGTTCCCTTTTCCTTTTTCAGGGGTATGCTGTATTTAAAAGTTCTTGTTTTTTGTTTTTTTTTTCCCAAATCATTTTTTTGAACATTATTTCCCCTAAAAATTTAAAGGGGGCACGCACCACACTTACACTTTTTCCCCGCGCATAAAAACTATGCAAAGAGTATAGCCCATATACAAAATCCATACATATATGAACCATACGTTTGCAGATACGTTTTTTATGCTCCCCCCAAGCACCCAAACCCCCCACACAAACACTTTACACAAAAAACTTCTGCAATGCACACACCGCCCCACAAACAAAAAACGTATTGCTTGGCCCCACTACGCCCAAGCGTCCCACACATACACCCCCCCCTTTACATATGTATACAAAAAATTTTCATCCCCACACCCCACGGGCCTGTGCCCCCCAAAAAAAAAAAACAACAAAAGTGTACATTCATTACACACAAATACAATGAAAAAAATGCACCCCAATGGGGGGTTTTAAAAAAAGGGGTTGGGGAACCGCGCGTGGGTTAATGGTATGTCAGACTTTTCTGCCAAGTCGTAGCCACGGACCCCCCTTTTTAAATTCCTCTTTTGGGTTATGAATTCTTTTATCCATCAGCTTTAAATCATTTTCCCAGTGTGGTTTAAAAATTTTTGCGGGTGTGGTGTAGCATATTGGAGGGGGTCTGAAAGCAGCCCCTTTCCCTTCCTTGGGGGAAAAAATTCCCCCTTTTTTTAAAAAAACGGGGAAAATGGGGGTTGGGAACCCCGGGGTTGTTGGGGAAAAGGGAAAACAGAATGGGTGCCCACTTGGGGGGCCTTTAGGGAAAAAGGGAAAAAAATGGGGGTGGGAAACATGTGACGGGGTTGGGGAAATCCCCAAAAGGGGTTTTGGGGAAACCCATGGACTGTTGGGGGAAAAAAAACCCGGGGGAAAAGGGTAGCCCAAAAAACTTTGGGGCCCTGTTTAGGGAAAGGGGGGCCCGGGGAAAGGGGGTTAAACCCCCGGGACTGTTGGGGAAAAGGGACAAAAAAAAGGGGGTAGAAAAAGGGGACTGTTGGGAAAACCCCCAGAATGGGTAGAACATGTGATGTTGGGGAAAGACAGAAGGGGTTTGACCCCAGGGGAACCCGGGGTTTGGGGAAAAGGGACAAAAGGGGTAGAACTTTGGGAAAAAAATTTCTTAGGGAAAGACAAAAATTTAGGGGAAAGAAAATTTTTTGACTGTTGGGGAAAAAGAAAAAATGGGTTTGGAAAACCCCAAAGGGACTGTTAGGGAAAGAAAAAAGGGGGGGGGGGGAACACATGATTTTTTAAAGGGAAAAAGACAGAATGGGGTGGCCCCCATGCTGTTAGGGAAGACGGGGAATGGGGTAGCCCACATGATTTTTTGGGAAAAAGAAAAATGGGTAGAACCATGACTTTAGGGAAAGACAGGGGGGTAGCACAGGGACTGTGGGGAAAAAAAAGGGGGGGGGAGACAAAAGGGGGATATTAGGGGGAGATGGAATGGGTGGACTTTTGACTGTTAGGGGGGGGGGATGAAAGGGGGGTGGATTAAGACTTTTGGGGGTGAATGGAATGGGTGGACATATGACAAAAAGGGGGGGATCAAATGGGTGGACAGGGGGACTGTAAAGGGGAGAGGGAATGGGTGGATATATGACTGTAAAGGGGGAAAAAGGGAAGGGGTGGACACATGTGATTTTTTCGGGAGATGGACACAGGGGGCTGTTAGGGGGAGTTGGCTGGGTGGCCCACATGACTGTTGGGGGGGGGGGGAAAAGGGGTGGACTTTAAAAGGGGGGGGGAGATGGAAGGGGGGGGACACATGACTGTTAGGGGGGGGGAAAGGGGAATGGGTGGATATATGACGGGGGGGGGGAAAAGGGAAAGGGTTTTGGGCCACATGTGACTTTTGGGGGGGAAAAGATGGACACATGTACGTTCGGGGAGATGGATGGGGGGGGAACACATGACTGTTGGGGGGGGGGGGGGAAAAAGGGTGGACATAGGGGGGGGGGGGGTTAGGGGGAGATGGAATGGTGGGAAGGGGGACTTTTAGGGGGAGATGGAATGGATGGCATGTAACTGTAAGGGGGGGGAATAAAATTGGGTGGACAATGCCTGTTGCGGGAGATGAAATGGGTGGATTATGACGGTTAGGGGGAGTTTGAAAGGGGGTGGACATATGATTTTTTGGGGGGAGATGGAATGGGTGGGACACAGGGGGATTTTTTAGGGTTGGGGGGGGAATGGGTGGAGGGGGGAAAATTTTTAAAAAAGGGGGGAAAGGATGGGGGGGTTTGGGGAAATTTGGGGACTGTTAGGGGGGGGGGGGAAAATTGGGGGGGAAAATTTGACTGGGGGGGGGAAGGGAATGGGGGGGCAAATTTGACTGTTAGGGGGGAAGGAATGGGTGGGCTTTTTTGGGGCCTTTTTGGGGGGAGATGGAAGGGGGGGAACGGGTGCTTTGGGGGGGGGGGGAAAATGGGGTGGACTTGTGTTTGGGGGGGAAAAAAAGGGAAAGGGGGGTGGAAATTTTTGTTTTTTTGGGGAAAAATGGGTTGACGGGAAATTTTGGGGAAAAAGGGGGGAAAATTGGGGGGAAATTTTTGTGACTGGGGGGAAAAAAAGACAGAATGGGTGGTTTACATGGGGACTTTTAGGGGGGGGGGGGGAAAATGGGTGGACACAGGGGGTTTTTGTTGGGGGGGAGAGGGAATGGGGTTTTTTTGGGGACCGTTGGGGGGAGATAAAAACCCGGTGGTTTCACGACTGTTGGGGGGGGATGGAAATGGGTTTTAAACTTTTTGACTGTTGGGGGAGATGAGGGGGTTTTGGAAGGGGGAAAATGTTGGGGGGAAAGGGGGGAAAGGGTGGACACATGTGTTGTTAGGGGAGGGGGGACACTGTGAGGGTTGGGGGGAGTAAAAGGGGGTGAAATACGACTTTTTAGGGGAGGGGAAAAAGGGGTTTGGACACATGAGTGATAGGGGGGATGGAAGGGGGGGGGACATGTGACTGGGGGGGGGAATATGGAATGGGTGGAAAAAATGTGACTTTTAAGGGGGGTTTTATGGAAGGGGTGGACAAATGTGATTTTTGGGGGGGGGGGGGAAAAAGGGTGGAAATGTGATGTTAAGGGGGGGGGGGAAAATTGGGGGGGCACATGTGACTGTTAAGGGGAGAGGAAATGGGTGGGACACATTTTGATTTTTAAAAGGGGGAGATGGGGGGGAAAAACCCACAGGGGGACTGTTAAGGGGGGGGGGAAAAATTGGGTAAGCAAAGGGGGATGTTAAGGGGGATGGAATGGGTTGACACTGTAAATGTTAGGGGAGATGGAATGGGTGGACAAATGTGACTGTTAGGGGTGATGGAATGGGGTGGACAGATATGACTGTTAGGGGGAGATGGAATGGCTGGACACAAGTGTTGTTAGGGGGAGATGGAAAAGGGCGGACACAAGTGACGGGTTGGGGGGAGATGGAATGGGGGGGACACAAGGAGTTAGGGGGAGATGGAATGGGTGGGGACACTTGACGGGGGGGGGGAGAGGGAATGGCTGGCAAAAAAAATTTTTTAGGGGGTTTTTGGGAAGGGGTAGACAATGGATGTTACGGGGAGATGGGGGGGGTGGACACATGTGATGTTGGGGGAGATGGAATGGGGGGGACTTGTGATGTTGGGGGGGGGGGGGAAAGGGGGGTTGGAATGTGACTGTTGGGGGAGAGGGGGGGGTGGATTTTTGACTTTGGGACGGGGGGGGAAAGGGGGAGGACATGGGACTGCCCGGGGGAAAAAGGGGGCAATTGGGGGGGTTAAAGATGATGTGGTTTGTTAGGGGGAGATGGAATGTATGGATAAAGACGAGGGGGGCTGTTAGGGGGAGATGGAATGGGTGGTTTTTGGACTGTTAGGGGGAGTTGGAAGGGAGGCCAGGGGGCCCTGTCAGGGGAAAAAAAAAATTGGGGGAAAAAAGATGAGTGGCTGTTAGGGGGGGGGGGGAAAATGTAGGGAAAAAAAGGGATGTGGCTGGGGGGGGGAGTGGAATGTTTGGATAAAGATGATGTGGGGGTTTGGGGGGGGGAGATGGAATGGGGGGAAAAAAGGGGATGTTTGTGGCTGTTAAGGGGGAGATGGAAAGTAGGGAAAAAAGGGATGATGTGGTGTTGGGGGAGATTGAAATGAAGGAGGGGGATGATAAGAATTTAATCTCCTTCTTCCCCCTTTTTATTTTTTCCCTTTTTTTCTAAAAAAAAAACAAAAAATAATACTAAAGGGGGTTTTCCCTTACTCACTTTTTGGGTTTTTTAGAAAGAGGGGTGTAACCCAGAAAGTTTGAACGGGCCCCTTGTCATACCCCAAAGGAAAAATTTTTTTTTGCAATCAACATCAACAGCCCCCCTTTTGTCATGGGCTAAAAATTTAAAAAAGGCCTCCACAGTGTTGTCTTCATTTTTTTCCCAAAATTTTTAAACAAAACCCAAAAAAAAAATTTCCGTTCACTTTTTAAGTGACCTGCATAAACTGACTAAGAACCCCCTATTACTTTTTTTTTTTTTTTTAAAGTCAAGCTTGTCTTTGTTTGTTTCTGGGGGGTTTTTTATGTGTTCCCTTGGGCCCCTTTTTTTTGGGAAATTTCGTCCTTTTTCTTCCCGTGTTTTTTCTTCTTCTTGGGGGTTTTTTTTTGTTCTTCTTTATTCTTCTTCTCCTTTCTTCTTCTTTTCTCCGGCCACCCCCCGAACGCGTTGGCAAGCAAATTTTTTATCATTTTTTTTTTTTTTTAAAACGTACGTTTTTTTGTTGTTTGGGGATTTTTTTTTTTTTTAGTATTCTTTTTTTTCGTATGTTTGGGGTTTGTGTTTTGTTTGGGGTTTTTTTTTTTTGTTGTTTTGTATCAAAGGGGGTTTTTTTTTTGGAAAAAAATTAGGGCCGGGGAGGGGAAAAAAAATAAAATAGTAAGGATATTTTTAAAAGGGGAAAGGACCTATAGCGAAAATTTTCTTTGATTTGCCAAGGGGGCTCGGGGGATACTCCAAAAAAAAAGGGGGTGTTTCAAAATTTTTTTTAAAAAAAAAAACTTTATTTATTTTCTACAAGACAAAACCCCCCTTTACAAGTAAAAATTTTTAAAGCCCGATAAGAAGTGGGAAAGGGGGGTTTTTAATTTTTTATTTGCTTCCAACAACCCCCGATCAAGAGGGTGGGGGGAAATCTTTAATTTTAACTTTGAATTCAAAAAAAAGAAAACTATTAAAGATGCTCTTTTTGGGGGTTCCCCCAAAAGTTTAAAAAAAATTTAATTTTTAAAGGGAAAAATTTTGTGTTAGGAAATCTATGGACCAAATTAAAAAAAGAAAACCCCCTTTTTTTTTGAAAAAATAAAATTAAAATTGAAAATTAAAATGTCCCCCTAAAATTTATATAATTGGGCCCCCGGGTCCCCGGGATAAGGGTCCCCCCACCCTTAGGGGTAAGGTTTTACCTTTTAAAATATCAATAAAAAAATTTTAACGTCATGCACGGAAAAGTATGGAAAAAATTTTTTTTTAGAAAATTTTTAAAAAAGTTGATAATGGAGAAAACCCCAAAACCAAAAAAAGAAGTAAATTTATTGGAGGAAGGGCCCCCAAAAATTTAAAAACCCAAAACAGGCTAGATTTTTTTTTTACTTTTCCAAAACCCCATATAAAATTTAATAGAAGATGCCGATATTTTTTTGGGGGTTACAAAAACGATCACTCTTTGTTTTTCCTAAAATTGTTTTTTAAAAAGAAGAGAGGCAAAAAAGTTTGGGGGAAAAATTTAATTCTTTTTTTTAAAGGGGCCCCAAACAATATTTTAAAAGGGGGGAAAAATTTTAAAACCGTTTGAAAGAATCAAGGAAAAAATATGCATTCCCCCCCAAAAAATTTTAAACGCTTGGGGGGAAAACCCCCCAAAATGATAAAATCCGTTTCAACTTCGGGGCCAAAAATTTTTTTTAGAAACTTAATTATGGAAAAAAAGAGTAGAAACAATAACATTCAGTATTCGAAAAAAAAGAAATAAAAAATTAAAAAAAAAAAACAAATTGAAAAAAAACAATAAAAAATTTTGGGAAAAAACCCAAAAAAGGTTTTCGGGGGGGAAAAAAAAAATTTGGGGGATCTTAAAAAGGGAAAAAAAAGGGAAGAGCGGGTTTTAAACAAAGGGAAAAAAAGAAAATTGAGGGAAAAAATTTAAATTTGCCCCGACCCCCCAAAAAGGGCATCCTAGGGGGAAGAAAAAAAAGAAAAATTTTCGGTTCACTGGAAAAAAGGGAAAATTTTTAAGCAAAAAAAATGTTTTAAACCCCTTTTCACGGACCAAAGGAACAACTCTGACAGAAAGGGAAAAGATATGTTAAAAGAGCAAAAAAATATTATGAAAAAAAATACACGGGGGAAAAGGAATAGGGGATATGAGTTTTGGGGGAAATTTTTTTAAAAAATTTCCCCCAAAAACTCAGTCAGCTAAAAATCAAACCATTTGGGGGATTCCCCCTTTTTTGGGGAAAAACCCCCCCAAAACCCCCTTTTAAAAAAATTTGGGGGAAAAAAATAAATAAGGTGGGGGAACGAATAGTAGGACAGAAAATTTTTTTTTAAATTCTTTTGGAGAAAATTGGGGGGATTTTGTTGTCTTTTCTCAAAAAAAAAGGGGTTTTACAGTAACGGAGGAATTTTTTAAAACCAAAAAAGAAGGAAAAAATTTTTTGGGGCCCTTCCCCTAAAAGGGGGGGAAAAAAAACCCCCGTGGGGAAAATATTAAAGAACTGGAGCCAATTCACTTCAAAATTTAACCCCTAAAAAATTGTTTCCCCCCCTGTTTTAAAAACCAAAAATTTTAAAAAGGGGGTTTTTTTTTTTCCCAAAAAAACTCTTTAAGGGGGGAAAACGGGAGGGTTTTTCGTTCCGGTAGATATTAGGTGATATTTTAAAAAAACCCCAATATATTTTTTAAATTTTTCTTATTTAGAAAAAAATTTTTTTTTACGAGGGTTATTAATTTCGGGTCGATTTGAGAAAGTTTGGGGGATTTTTTTAAAACTGGTCTATTTTAAAATAAAATTCTGCTGCTTTTTGGATTCGGAAACAAAAGGATATCATTTTTTAGATAAGAAAGTCTTAGTAATAGTGAATGGGAAAGTGCATCTTTTTTAAAAATTTTGGAAGGGTTTCCCCCCCCAAAGGGGCCCCTTTTTTTTCCCATATTTTATTTGTTTTGGAAAAAGGGGTATGGCGAAAAAAAAAGGGGCCCAAGCCCAAACAAAAAAAAAAAGGCAAAAGATAGAAAACACAATTTAAAAAAAATCCGTTTGCAGCGCCCACCTTTATTTGGAAGGGGAAAAAAATTCTTTTAAAAAAATTTTTTTAAAAAACCTTTTAAAAAAATTTTTAAAAGCAAATAACAGGATTGAAATTGAAAAAGAAAAATTTTTTAATGTTTGGTTAGGTATAGATAAAACTCTACGAAAAACAATTTCCCCCACAAAAAAAGGGGGGGGAAAACCCCCTCAAAATTCAAAAATTCTGGACTGGGGTTTTTCCAAAAAGGCTATCGGATTATGACGGAAATTAAAATGAAAAATAAATTCTCAGAAACCCCCAAACCCTTTGGGGTTTAAAATATGGACGAAAAAAAATAAAAAACCCCCCTTAGGTACGTAGCTGTGTCAAATCTTTTGTGTTTTTCAAAATTGGTAAACTTATGGATTTTCTACCGAATCTCCGATTCCCAGATTGCTTTTTGCGGGGAAAATTTTTTTTTCAAATTTTTTTGGAACAACAAAAATGTTTTAAAAATTAAAAAAAAAAACTCGTACAAAAATTTTACAGAAGGGAAAGGGGTGGGGTTTTTTCCCCCTTTTAAAAAAGTACTCAGCCCCTTTTTAAAATCCCCCTTTGGGTAAGGAAAGGAAAAGTACAAAAATAAGTGGAAAAAATATTACATTCATTATGCCCCAAAAATAAGAAAATTTTTTATTTTTGGGTTTTTAAATTTTATTTTCTGAAAACAATGTTATTTAAAAAATTTTTTTGGGAAAAGGGGTTTTTAAGCATATAAAGGGGTTTTCCCAAAAAAAGGGAGAGTTATTAAAAAAATACAAAAAATTTTGCCACTAAAACCCATTTTTTTAAGGGGGAAAAATTTTAAAATTGGAGAAAAACCCCTTCTTTTACAAGAAATGGATCCCCGAAAAATAATTTTTAGAAAAAACATTTACTCAATGGGATGGTGATTTTTTTTAAACCACAACGAATTGTCAAAAAAAAAAGGGGGTTTAGGTAAATTTTTTTTAAATTATGAAAACTGCGGGGGTTTTTGGGAAAAAAACTTATGCAAAGAAAAGAAGACTGTATTAAATATTTTTCATTAGTAATGAAAAAAAATTTTTGCACTTCAAAAATTTGCAGTGTTACTAAGGGAACACGTACTTTTTTTCAATAAATTTTGGGGGAAGCCCAAAGGGAAATTTTAAAACTGGCCTTTGCAAATGGGAACAAGGTCTTGATATACCCATTGATGGGTTAGAGGTAGAAAAAGGTTAAGAAAATCAAAAAAACCAAAAAAAAAGGGGTTTTAAATTAGAAATGCCCCAAGAAATTTTTGGGAGAATTTTTTTTTGCGGAAAAAAAAAAGCGATTGTTTTTTTGTGACAAGTAATTTTGTTAGAGAAAAAGATCAAATTTAAAAAAATTTTTTGTGGGAATGTGGTTTACCCCCGCCTTCTGGAAAGACTTGAAAGAAACTCTAAAAAGGGAAAAACTGTTCACAAATTTTTGGGAAAAATTATCCCCTTTTAAGTGGGGGTTATTTATTTGGTCGGATGAGAAAAAAAAAAAACTGATATATGACCCCGATAATTTTAATGGGGAAAATATTTCATCTATAAATGTGAATTAAACAAAACCAAAAAACCCAAAAAAACTGTTTTTGAAGGGTGAAATACGATATAAAAAAAAGAAAATAAAAACCTTGATGGGAGGGAAACATTTTTCCTACCCAAAAAAAATGGTCACCCTTTTATTTTAAAATACTGGGGGACTAAGGTCATATTATGTATTTTACATGTGTATGTATGTATGGTGTTTTCATAAAGGGATGTTCAAAAAAAGGGTGTATTTTTTTTCTTTTTTTTTCTTTTTTTTTTTTACTATTTAAGTCATCCTTGCCCCCTTTGGGGCCTCGGAAAAAAAGAAAAAAAAGTTTTGTCGTACAATTTAAATTTTTTCGAATCCCTTTTTTTCGTGGAGTCGATGATTTAAGTAATAGTTTTATAAAACCCGCATTATGTTTGTGTCATATTTGTTTTGGGCCCCTTTAAAAGATAAATTTTCTTTATTAGAGGAAAAACCCCCACGGGGGGGAAGATAGGGGGTTACTGTATAATTTTTTTTAAAGTTTGGGATTAGGTTCTAATTCAAATGACCGGGAGTTTTTTTTTCTTTTTTTTTTTTTTTTGGGGGGGGGGGGGGGGGGGGGGGGGGGCAGGAGGGGGGGTTTTTGTGTATTTGTTCATGTGTCATTGTAAAATGTTTGAAATGAAAATTTAAAAAAGCTTTTTAAAAAAAAAAAAAAAAAAAAAAAGGGATTACCCAAAAAAACCCGGGCATACATGACTGACTAAAAACAGGGGTTTTCGAAACCCCTGAAGGCATGCATAGATAAGACCAGGTATTTTCCGGGAAAAACCTGAAAGGACTGCTTTGACATAAGAACAGGTATTACCGAAAAAACATGAAGGGCCCGATGACTAAGCCGGTTTTTTCCAACACCCCTGAAGGCATGATAGATTGGGGGTTTAAAAAAAGGGTTTTTCCCCCCAAAAAAACGAAGGGACTCATTTCCCGATAAGAACAAAGGGATTACGAAACCACTGAAAACACGCAAGGCTGACTAAGAAAAAGGGGTTTTTTTAACAAACCCCTGAAGGCAATGTGACTAAGAAGGTAGTACCAAAAAACGAAGGATTGTTTGACTAAAAACCCCCCCATTACCCCCCAAAACACTGAAGGACTGCATAGACTGATAAAACCGGGATTACTGGGAAAACCATGAAAGGGACCACGCTGACTAGAACGGTATTACCCCAAAAACCCCCGAAGGCACTCAAACTGCTAAGACCCGGTATTCCCAAACCCCCCGGGCACCGTTTCAGTGCAGTGCCCTCCCCCGAGTTCCTTTTGACCTTTGTCCAACTTCTGTTTGGGGGGTAGAAGCCTGAATGGAAAAGCAGCGGGGGAAAAAAAAACCCCCCTAGCTGGCCCAAATG
The DNA here is from genome assembly GCA_033310375.1 of Conus canariensis. Classification (NCBI taxonomy): domain Eukaryota; kingdom Metazoa; phylum Mollusca; class Gastropoda; order Neogastropoda; family Conidae; genus Conus; species Conus canariensis. The sequence goes on along the minus strand of JAMYXO010000419.1, from coordinate 21,175 downwards.
GGAAAAAAAAATTTCCCCGTGAGAAGGGGGGGGGCCCCCGGGGGGTCCCCTAGGCCCCGGTGGGGTGCGGGGGGGAACCCCCCGTGGGGGTCTGGGGGCGCGCCCCCGGGACGGGACATGCACTTTGGGGTAAAAAAATCAGCTTTTTTGGGGTCAAAAGGGGTATTTTTTCCATTATTTATGCTTTGGGAAAAAAAACTGAACAGTTTGAACAAAACATACAGATTACAAAAATTCAGTCATCACACATTATCAAACAGAAAGCACTTCAAAAAAACCACTTTGTCCCCCAAGGGAAAAGGGGGGGTTGAAGGTTTTTCGCAGGGGAAAAGTCTCCCGATAATGTCCTTTTTTTTTGCTCTTTGCTCCCTAGATTATTAGGGTAGATGGGGGAAAAAGCTTTGGAAGTCTTTTGGTTTTTTAGTCGTATAAATGGATACTTTCCCTATTGCAATTTTCTTGTTTCATTATCCTGGGTATTGGGTTCTCTATAGTTTTTGTAAAAGCAAACTGAAAGTTTCTTTAGGGTGTTTGGTAATATTTTTCCATGGGTAATAAAGGGCACAAAAAAAAAAAGGGGGGGGGGGGGAGGGGGGGGGGGGGGTCACTAAGGAAAAATTTCTTTCTACAAATTTAAACCCATAAATTTCTCAGAAAAACCCCTTTTTTTTCCCCAAACCCGTCAGCCCAAAAGGGGGATGCGTGAAGGGGGGGGGGGGGGGGGGGGGTTTTGGGGTTTTTTTCTGTCCCCTTTTTGGGGTCTGTGGTTTGGGCTTCGCTTTTTTCAACGTCTATTGGAAACTCAAATGTGTAAAAGCAACCCCATCAAATTTTTTTCCCTTTTAAAACCCTGTACCCTCTGGCATCCCCGCTTTTTCTTGGCTTGGCAGAAAAAGGCATGAAGTTCGATTTTTTTTTTTTCCACCGGAGGGTGTTGTGTCAGAGGAAATTTTTTTACAAAACGCCCTGATATTCATTTTTGGATGTCAATGAAGGCGTAGTGACTTTGTATCGCGGAAAAAAATTCACTTTTCCCCCCTTTTTTTGAGTCCATGGGGCATTTTTCCCAAAACCCCTTTTCGCGCGGAGGGGAAATCCCCGGGGGGAAGACGGGGGGAAGTCGATTTTTTTTGGGGGAAAAGATGTGTCTTTTTTACCGAAAACCTGCGGGAAAAAAAACCCCAAAAGTGAAGTCTTTTTTTTTTTTTTTTTTTCGGGGGGGAAAAAAAAAAAAAATACTTTCGGGGTTTTTCCCCCCAGATTTTCATTTTTGGGGGGTTTCCCAAAAAATTTTTTGGAGGGTTTTGGGAAACTATTTCAACCGAAAAGGAAAAATGAGCAGAAATCTCGCCAAATTCCCCCAAACCAACGACGAGGACATAAAAGAGGGGAAAATTTTTAAAAACCCCCCCCATCTTTAAATTGATCCCAACCCGGGCTCTGCGCAAGGGGGAAAAAGGATAAGGGAAGGATGGGTTTTAAAATGGGCCACATGGCCAACAGCGTGGGTTGGTAGGCCAAAAGCTCAAGTTTCATTCAAAAGCCCCCCTTCTACCCAAAAGGGGGAAAAAAAATGTTTTGAGGGGTTTAATAATGGGGGGCCCCCCTTTTTTACCGAAAATTCAGCTTTTTGGGTGTCGGGGTTTCCCGGAAGAAAAAAGGGAAAAGGGGTTTTTTTGGGAAGTTGCGCCCTTTTCTGTGCAAAATGGCTTTTAAAAGGGGAAAATTTTTTTTTGTGGTTTTAAAGGAATTTGATCCCTTTCGCCCCTCGGCCCCCTTGGGGCAGATTTTTTGACAGTTTTTTTTGAAAAAAGGGAAAACTAAAGGCAAAAAACCGGCCAGGGAGCCTTTTTTCTCCCCTAATCAAAAAGAAAATTTTTCTACTGGTTCCCATCCTAAAAATTTTTTTAGATTCTTAAATGTGTTTCTAAAACCCAGGGCTATATCCCCCGTACGCTTTCCCTGGGAAGTGTCCTCTATCGAACTATACCAAACAACCCCCCCAAAACCCCCCGATTTTTTTCTTTTGAAAAACCAGTTAAAAATAAAAAGTTGCATTGTCTTGTTGAAAAGGTTAAAAACCCCCCAAAAAAAATTTTCATTTGATAAAAAGCGCAAAAAATTTTAAAAAAAACATTGCATTGTTAAAAATTTTGTAAACTCAATCAAGCCCAGGAAATAAAAGATGTTTTCTTTTTTATTAAATTTCAGGATAAAAAAATTTTCGTGTGTAAGTGTCGGAAAGAATACTTTTTCCCGGACAAAAGAGATCAGAAAAAACAGAAAAAAATCAGTCTTAGTGTTATTTTCCCCCCAGGGGGCCTTTGCCCCAAAGGACTCTGTGTCACGGTTTTAAAAAAATTTTTGGGAGGCATAAATTTATAATTTTTTATCCACATTTTCAGGGGCGCATCCTTGCCATGCTAGGGGGGGCCCTTTTGGGGAAAGTGCGGGGGGATCAATCCCTTAATTTCACAGGTTCTACAACAAACATGGAAGAAAGTTATTGTGTACAACCAAAGCAAAAAAATTTTTGTTCAGGAGTTTGATAAGATTTTTTTTGGGTTTTTGGCATTTTTTACATTTTTTGGGCAAACTCTATTCGCCCTTTTGGGGTTTCCCCTTTATTTTTTATCAAATTTTTAAAAACCCCTTTTTTGGGGGGGACAAAATTTGGTGTTTTTTTAAAGCAAAGATGCTAGTTTTTTTTCCCCTTTTGGTGAAATGGGGTATTTTAAAAGGGTTCTTCCAGCAAAAAAAATTTAAATGTTTGTTGAATAAATTGTGTTATTGGTTTTACTGAGTTATGTTATTTTTTAGGTGATATAGAAAATTTAAAAAAAGTCTATAGGAGTATGTTTTTTAAAATTTTTATGTTTGTGACACCAACTTTGGGAAAGTTCAAATATTGGGAAGTTTTACCGAAACTACATGAAAGGTTTTTTTAAATTTTTGCGTAGTTTCCGGGGTTTTTGGTTTTTGTAAACAGAGGGAATTTTCCCCCCCCAGTTTCTTTCAAAAAATTGCCCCCCCCAAAAAAAGGGGGGGGGCTCAAACTTAAAAAGCTTTCGAAAATTCCAATTTCCCCCAAAAAATTGATTGCAAAACTTTATTTTTACGGTAAATTTGGGGGTCCGTTTCTTTTTTTAAAATTTTAATAAGTTTGGGTGCATAAAAATAGGGGGGGCGCTTTGGATCTCAAATATTCCCCCGTTTAGGAAACCTACCTCGGGAAAAACTACACAAAAATTTTTCAATTTAAAAGAAAAATATTCGCTTAAAAATTAAAATTTTAAGCACATTTCAACGTATACATTAAAAAAAAAAGGGGGTTTAAAAAAACAAAAACCAACAACAAAAAATATCCTCTCCCCAAACCCAAACTTTTTCCCTTTTTTTTTCTTTTTCTCCACAGAAACCCAATTAAAATGTTTTGGGTGCTCCCAAGTTTTTATTTTTCAACGAAACAGATTTCTTCTTTCCATGTTTTCTGGGGACTCTTCATTGCGCCTCCATCAGAGTAAAAACAGTAAAAGAGGCGCAAAGTGACGGAGACAGCTGGCCCCCCCCAAAAAGGCCCCCGGGGGAAATGGTCAACCAGGGTGGGTGGGCGAAGATATCCGCGGACGCTAGTCATACCAGGGTTGGGGTTTTGGGTAAAAATTTTCCCCCAGGCGCGGTGTATCAGGTTTTTGGGGTTTTGGGTGAAAAATATGCAGGCTTTGGGGATACCAGGGGTTAGGGTGGGATGAAGATACCCCCGCGGGAAAAGGGGTTTCCCATACCAGGGATGGGTGGGGGGGGAAGATTAACCTGCAGAACAGGGGTTTCCCCGGAAATAGCTTTGGGATAAGACTTTTCCTGCGGCCCCGGGTCTACCGGGAAATTGGGGTGGATGAAAAACCTACTCCTGTGGGACAGTGGTATTCCCCATGGATAGAAGTGGGGATGAAGACTACCCCTGAAAGACAGTGGTTTTCCCAAGGTTTGGGGGGGGATGAAGACTATGCAGGACAGTGGTCATCCCATGGATAGGGGGGGAGAAGATTATGCATTTAAGCGGGTTTCTTCCCGGGGATAGGTGTGGATAAAGGACTACACCTGCAGAAAAAGTGGTCATACCGGGTTTATGGTTTTGGAAAAACTACCCCTGCAGCACGCTGGTCATCCCCCGGGGGACAGGGTGGGATGAAGATCCCTGCAGGACAGTGTCAAAACTAGGGTGGGGTGTGGATGCCCGACTCCCCCGCAGGACAGCTGGTCATACCAGGGTTTGGGTGAAGACTACTGGGGGACAGTGGTATACCAGGGATGGGGTTTGTGGAGAAGATTTCTCCCAAGACAGTGGTCACCCCGGGGGACAGGGTGGGGATGAAAAATTATACCTGCAGGACGGGCGGGGTCATCCCACCCATGGGGTGGGGAAAAGGGAATACTCCCCAAGACAGCTGGTCATACCGGGAAAGGGGGTTTGGGGGGTTTGAAGTTTTACACCAGGGGAACTATAAAATAGGCATTTGGCTCACCCCCCTCCGCCAGCTCCAACCGGCTAAACCCGGGGTTTCGTTTGTTGCTCCGCCGGCTTACCCAGAATGCCTATTTATTGTTCTCTAATTAGTAAAACACTTTACAAACATACATAATGTGTAGGATTATCTGTTTTTAACACTTATTTAGAAAACTTTGAGACTTAAGTTTTTTCTTGATCAATAACATCATTTTCCCGCATACATCATCAAATGTGAAATAAATTTCTGCAAAACTCTTCACATATTGGCCGCATTACTGATCACCTCTGGATCTCCTTGAGACCCTATGGCGCCCTAGGGCCCCAAGCCCAGACCCAGAGGGTCACTTATAACACGGCCAGATGTGAAGGGTTTTGGGAATATGCCTCAACAGTAGTATACTTTTGAACTTGTTTGCCTGCTTTCTATTTGTCTAATTGGGCAATTCCCCTACCCCCATTTAGTGGTCCTTCCCATAGCCGCACCAGGGCGACCATTTTAGGTTTACGGGCGTTATAGCCGCGCCAGTGACCATTATTCTGGGTTTACGGGCGTTTATAGCCGCACAGTGACCCAATACGAAAGTAGGAAGGATCACTTGAGGCAGGGAGAGGGCAAATTTAGACTTTTCAATGCCCATGACAACCAAGTATTTAAAACTACTGCAGGATATCCCAATGTTGTTAACTTCAAGATTTAATATATATACTGTACACAAACAAACGCTTTAAAATTACATGGTGTCTACATTGTAAAGTTGTTTTATTTGCCTAGAGTAAAGTTGTTTTTAAAGTTGTTAAAACAAACCAAAAGCTAAATAACAAAGTGCATCTTACCTTACTTTTTAGTCACTACTTTTTAATAAATATTTGTTTTAAATGCTTTTAGATTTAAATATAAAAATGCTGCTTTTAATACATAAAATTGGAAAAGATTATTTTGCTGGTGGGGAATTTAGCGCCTAAATTTATACAATGACGTCTACGCCTGTACTAAACGACGCCGGTGGGGAATTTAGCGGCTAAATTTATACAATGCCGCGTGGGCGGCCCGGCGCCCTTATGTGTAACTTGACACGAACCCGGAAACAGTGCGGCGCTTCGACTCGGCTATTGTGCAGTTGAGTAAGCCTGGCCAGACATGTCTGACCTAGATACTACATAAAGGCAGAAGGGAGTTGTCTCCCGGAAAAGAATGTAACAATTAATTGTGAAAAAAATCGTCATTAAGTCGTTCTAGGTTCTTATTCAAGTCGGCATCTCGTTCTTATTTAGTTCTTAACCAAGTTTTTATTCAAGTTCTTAACAAGTCATCATCAAGTTCTAACATAGTTCTTATTCAAGTACTTATTCAAGTTCTTAACAAGTCGTCATCAAGTCGTCATTAAGTTCTTATCAGTCGTCATTAAGTTCTTATCAAGTCGTCATTAAGTTCTTATTTAGTTTTATCAAGTCGTCATCAAGTCGTTATTAAGTTCTTATTCAAGTCACTTATAATTATTTATTAAGTTCTTGAAATATTATTCCATCTGAAATGGATCAAAATGATCTTTTGTTGTTGGCGGTTCTGGCATGCTTTTTTGTTTGGCCTTCTGTATTTAGTGGTTGAGATTTTTTGACTGCTTTGGTTTTTGCTGGCGTTGTTTATATGTTTTATAAACTAATAACCACCCCACCAACAGCAATGACGCCAAAATGCTAACTCTTTTAATCCAAATAATCCATGTCGACTTTGGTGTTGTAGGTTTGAATCAACTTGTGTATTTACAGCTGGCATTGAAACAACTGTTGGCGGTTGGCGGTGTTATGTTTTCATTATGAGTTATATCTGTGATTGCAACATAATTTTTTTGTTTGTTCCACTCTGCTAATTTTTTTCTGCTGCAACTCACGCCAGGATGAGGAGGCTTTTTACTGGTCACTTTCTCCATCAATGTTTTCTGCTGATTTTCTGGCTCGGTCATTTTGAGGGAAACATAAATCTTTATGATTAAAAGTAATTAATCCCATGATTATGGCGCAAATAATGTTCCAAATCTGTAATATAGATCACATCCTAGAGACTCTAATGTACTTTGTTAAAACTGGGATCCTGCGTTAAATCATACATAAAATCTTGTTCAGAATCAATGGGAGCAAATCTACTAACTAGTTTAGTGTACAAACTAGAAACCGTTTGCCCAACACTTTTTACCATTCTTGACCCAGTTGCGCTTCATACCTGTTGTGATACTTTACAATGTCTTGCGTTGACATCTGTTGAATCTGTTCTAAAGTGAATTCATTTCCGGTTTCTGTTTTGTTTTTCCACACGCCGCCAAAGAATACAGCCTTTCCTTTTGCGCATAATAGCTTGGTCATCAACTTGATCATTTGTAAGTTCAGGAAGTAAATCATCGCAGTTCATGTTTTATTAATGTAATAAATATTATTTTTATTTTTTAAAAATGGCACCGAAAAAAACTATTACTACCTTGTATTACCATTCTGCTGTTATTGGAGGCCTAAGTGGTAGGATACCAATGCTTGGTAAAAGCTGTTAAAATTAAAACCAGCAGATCTTGGCAAAACTAGGATTTGAAGACCTCAGCAAAGCTGATTGCTGTTATTACAGCTTCATTTGCTAACGAAAGATTTTCTAGTTAAGCAAGGAATAATTCCAGACAGTATCAATATGTAAAATTAAAAAATTACATTTATAAAAATGGCTTCACTCGTTAATGATGATTGGTGGCGCTGTGGTTAAATGCGCTTGCTTTTAGCGGAAGTAACTTACGCATTTAGTAAACTACAGGATACGGAGAGAAAAGACATAACAAAGCTATGGAGCAACTAGCTGCTGCACAAGACACCTATGAAAAGCAAAGAATGGAGCAGTTAGATTTTATTAACGACTGACTTAAACAACAGGGACATGCAGCTTACACATTTAAAGATGTTGATCAAGCAATTAAAAGAATATTATCTTGTAACAGGCAACATATTCGAGACATTGCCCCCACCAAAATTCAGCGATTTTTATCAACCATCAGAAAAACAAAACGATGCAAGAAATATTGTTTATTGTCCTTTGGCATGACCGCTGTGTATTTTGTTGCACAAAGTATTGGCCTGAATAAAAATGTACAAAATCTATTATTCTCCAAAAGGATATTGGAAGGGAATAACAGCAATTAAAAAGCTTAGCCAAGCAGCGGGAGTCAGTGAACAAACAGCAAAAGAATGGTTTTATCTAAACAAGCGATTTGGCCAAATTTATTTACCAGCGCCTAAACGAAATACAAAGACCACACTTTGTCAACACAATACCGAACGACACCATCAAATGGATCTTCTTTATTTACCCCATGATACGATTAGACGAAAAAGATTTAAGTACGCACTTACAGTCATTGACATAGCTTCAAGATACAAAGATGCGGAACCATTAACACAAAAGAGTGCTTCTGCTGTTGCTGTCGCTATACAACTGATATATCAACGAGGACCTTAACTTATCCTCGCATGATTCAAGTCGATGATGGAAAAGAATTTAAGGTCAAGTGAATCAATTATTGTTTAAAACATAGAGTTCCCTTTTAAAAGAGGCATTCGGGTGTTCACAGATCACAGGGTTTGGTTGAAAACTTTAACAAACAGTTATCTGAAAGACTTTTCTCCCTACCAGTATCACAGAGAGCGGATTGACAATTCTCGCAACACAGAATGGGTTAGAAGACTGCCCTCAGTTTGCGCGCAATGAATACATGAAGAATTTAAAGGTTTAAAACCAGTACAAGCAATCAGAAAACAAACAATAAATGTTGTTGAAGGAGAGTCTTCATTCAAGCAAACTATTACCATTTGGTTTGAAAGTAGGTACTTTATTCGCCGGGAGAAGCAGAAGGGGACACTGCATCAGGGCAAACAGATCCAGTTTGGAGTGTTGATCCACTATGAGATAAAAAAAATTGTGAAATGAATCCACCCGTGTATTTATTTACGAGAAAACTGACACAACAAAACAGGCCGGCCCCTCAAAGATCTTTTGTGAAGGAAGAACTGCAGATAATCCTCCAGACACAGTTCAGTCGCTTAATTATTTTTTAATTTAAATTAAAATGGCGGCAAGAATGGAAAACGGAGAATCCTTACGTTAAAATGGCACTGGAAGCAAGAATTGGTGAAGGAGAAGTCCCTTTGAAATAATGCGAAAATATTTGATTATAATCTTGCTATTAGACTATATTTAAGAAGATTGATTATGCCAGCCTAGACAAAACCTCAAATTTTTGATTGGGAATTATTATTAAAAAAATTCGAGCGCATTTAGCGTAATGAATAATAATTTGTTGTTGATTGGGTGATGATATAGTTAAGCTTAACGAAACTGTTTTAATCTACGCAAATACACTTTGGGTTTAAAATGGAAGCTCAAAGGGAAATGGCAGAAATGGCAAAGGAAAAGTCTTTAAAATTAATGCAAGATTTATTTGAGTATCAGTTATCATTAAAGAAGTATTTGAGAAGATTGACAATCCTGGCTAGAACAATCGCCAGACAATCGCTTTAAACCCCAAAGCTTTTTTTTGATTTATGGGTATGGGGAACATGATATTTGCGAAATGACAAAAAAATTAAAGCACATCTAGCATTAATAAATAATATTAATTTTGCTAAATTAGATGATGATTATAATTGAACGTGCGATTGCTGAAAATATATAAGCCCATATGATTATACTATTCTCCAATGCCCGATTGCATATGAAAACTCTGGATTAACAAACACACGTTTTGTGTTTGTTCTATCTAATGACTTCTTTGTTACAACAGTTGTGTTGATCTATGTAGATTAGATCGTAGTTTTACGTTGTCATGATGAAAAGTCTTATTGTCAAACAATGCTTTTTTATAGTTGTCAAAGGGATATGCTTGATGCACAACACTGCGAGATATTCCCTTTGCTTTTTTAACAACTTATTTTTTGGCTTGAAAGACTGTACATTTTTTGACCTCAAACAACAAACTCCTTGATCACACCCCAGATAATTCATCCTTCATCTTACCTAAACCTTCTTGTTAATATTGAATGCAAAGGCGAATCTTTAGGGTAATCAGATGTGTGTACCCATCCCGCATGCCTTTAGCTACTTCTAATTCCATGTCTTTATAGATATCTTCAGTAGGGATTTTCGATTTACAAAGGAATCTGGTATCTGTGTAAAGTACTTTGGACTCAGGATACAAGGGCTTAAAGTAGTCGTAAAGAAATTCTAACATCAAAGCTTCGACAGCTCTAAAACAGTAAACCCCAATAAAAACGGGCTTATCCAATTTGACTTTCTTTTTTTCATCATTATGCCAAAAGCTGATCATGAAATCTTCTGAAGTCCTGATAATTAGGTTTTGAAGTCAACTTAATTGCAACGTTTTCTCTGGTGACCAATCTAACATCTTTACGCTTGTGCGGATTTTCCATAGTCTTTCCAAAACAGCTGTTGTTCATCAACTGAAAAAGTCTTTTTCTGAAGCATCTGTGGATTTAGTTCTGAGATCAGTGTTCTTCATTATGTATGGTTTCATGAACTGTTCTTGATCAAAAGCAATTATACGATGAACAGCTGTCAACTTCAAACATGTCTTAAATAAAATTGAAGAAGTCTGTAATGACAGACATAATTTTTTTTGTCACGAAGAGATTAGGCACAAGTTTAGGTGGTTATGTCATTGACATCTTTTAGACTTTCTGCGCTAATGGATAGTCATTATGGTAATTCATGAAGTTCATGAGGATATTCTAATCAACTTCTAGAATGAGACCTCTTTTACGATCAGCTTCTAGAGTAGGTAGCCATTTTAAAACTTTTGAATGTCTTTGAGTCCTGTGTACATTTTAAAGTTGCGTAATGGAAGTGATTGCGCCATTGCCCATCCATACAGATTGTTTGCATCTAAATACATGAGATAGTTAGACCTTTTACTTGGATCATAGTCGTCAAGTATTTGTTGTTTGCTTTCCCAGTAATGGTGCGACGCCCATACTGATTCCCCACGCAATCCGTTTTCAATCATCTGAAGCATTGGCAGGTCAGACAATAAATCAATTTGTACTCCAGTAAATTTTAAGAAAGCGTCCCAGTCATCCCGGCGCAGAAATGTAATGCGCGGGATCCAGGCTGTAATGTTTCATGCAGGTCTTCCCTATAATTTTCAAAGACGTCCGCCAACAAACAGGTATCCGCCATTAAATAGGAATCATGATATGTCTCCCATCGTTTTACACTCTAACTTCTGCCACGCATCTTGAGCATGTGGTAATCAGAATCACTGATGTCCTTTCCTCTGAGACTAGAAAGAACGCCTTTAGGCGGACAGTGTATCTTCGTCAAACCTTTGCCAACTGTTCATGTACTCATAAGGGTAAACGCCCTTTCTAACAAGAGTTGGGTCAAAATATTCTTCTGTTATTGGGCAGGACTTTAAGGACATAGCCAGTGACTCTAATGAACCCATTCATGTGTTGCATAGAGTCGTAGAAAGACATGTTATTTAAAGTGAAACACATGTACTTTTCTGATGACTGTGCAATGCATGACACCTGAAGTCGCTGGTTACTGCTTGCATTTAAGGTGAGAGTCGTAACCTCGCAAGTTGTGAAAGAATATAGGCAGCTTCCATGTCTTTGGTTCAAACTTTAGTTGAAGATTGCATTTGTTATGTGCTGCTCCTCTAAACTTTCCACTATGTGATCATGGTTTTCTTACTGTTGGATTCTCTGCGGGGCAACCAGGCGCCCACAAATCCAACAGTGAGTGGCTGAGTCATACTGTTGTTGGTCTTCAGGCGTCATTATGATTTCAGATAAGTTTAGATTATTAGAACCAGGCATTACGCACTTGCTGCATGCGTTTTAAGAAGTATTTTGCAGCATTTGGTCCTCTGTATAATTCTGGCTTTGAATGGGCGCCATCCGACCTAACATATGATGAAGGCAAATGAGCAAATCTGATGATTACTCATTAAGACTGTTTTAGGAAGTTTCTGTGGGGTTGGTCCTTCATAAGGAACAATGAGTGATTCGAAGTCTGCGTAAACAACATATGGACTAGTTTGCAACCGTTTCCAGTTCTTAAAACTAACTTTACTGCCTTCTCCGGGCGTAATTAGTTCTGTATCACAGTCAACTGGGCTAATACAATGTTTTACATGTTCGCTGCAGCTTGAACCGGACGGATTCTTGTTAAACATTTTCTACAGAATTCTTGTTTGCTATGTTGTTTTGTAGTATGCACTAGTAATCTACTCATTGTGCGTATTAGAGTGTAGTGCAACCCATTAAGGCTTTGCATCAGGAGTAAATCTACATGATTTTGGTTGGTTCGCCTATTGTTGGACTGTTCTTGACACTCTAATTGGCAGAAGGTTGGTTTCTTCAGACCATGTGTAGACATTAACAGTTATTGGTGGATTCTGTTCTTCATAACTGATCAATTTTGTCTACAGCCATAGGAATATTCAAGGCCGTTAAAGTTAAGATATTGGCCCACTGTAAATAGTTAGTACTCTCTCTGCATTTTTGGGCAACGTGATGCAGCCTAGCAAGAACGCACCACATATAAAACATTTGTCGTCTGAATTCTTTATGTTCAAAATGCTTGTCCTTTGCAATCTAATGTGGAGGCAGTGGAATGTAAGCCTTGCCTACAATTGGCTCCATACTTAGCCTGTCGTTAATCTGATGTCTAGGACTTTCACCTCTCTGACAACCAGAGCCTCTCATTTTAGCTGCTTCAGAGGCTTCATTAAACTGTGTAAGACAGTTGATCTGCCCCAACCGGGTGTTAAGTCATTATGAGAAAGAATAGTCTGCTGTTTAGTTGAGACCCCAGACTTCTAGATTTTCTTCGTTTATTGTTATATAGTCGATTTTTAAAACAACTAACCTTACTTTAACTGGAGGGTTTATTGTTAGTTTACTTGGAACTTGAGAAATAGCGTGTACAACGCTTGCTGTACCTTTGTTGGATCAATAACTTCTAAAACGACACCTCATTTAAAGCTTTTGACAAACGCTCTTCCTCGAGCATTGCCTTCAAACAATTCATCTGAACCATTCATATATCTTATCCATGTTGAGTTTCTTTTCTAACTCAAAATATTTATTTAAATTAAAAAAAAATACTTAATCAGAATCAATATCAACGGTCTTTTTGTGCTTGGACTCATAAACTAAAGTATAAAACGCCCTTTGGTGTTGTTAATGTGAGCTGTTTAGAACAGAGTTTAATGTTTCGTTTACTTTTTTTAAACATTCCTTTTTTATTGGTCGGTGTCTGGTTGTTGAGAAAAAGTTGCCCTTGCCTTTCTTGAAGATCAAACTTTTGTCTTTTTGTAGTCCTCAAAATCAGCTGTAGGCGACTAAATTCTTCATCCGTGATGTTTGAGTCAATAGTGCTTTATCAATTATCAGTTTGAAGGAACTAAGTTTAGCTGTTATTAGTTGAACCATAGCTGTGTGTTTTGGAGTTTAGCTTTTATTTTTTTGCTGCAGCACTTACAGCCAATGAACACAAGGCCAAGAGTTAAAGACAAACCACCTAGAGGTATAGCTGACCGGTGCACCTCACGCTGTTGTAAGAGACCTACACTTGTTCCTGCTGATTAGAGCACTAGCGTCGATGCTCCAGTATTAACATATGTAACAGCATTAAAGACTGCAGAATACCTTCGTTTGGTTTTGCTGTATTTTGAAAGGTCTGCTCTAGTTTTGTTGCATTTGTGTAATGTTGGTTAATCTGAAGTTTTTATGTCTACGCAGCAGCTATCTCTTCTTTGGGCACTTTTGGATAAGTCGTAACAGACATGCTTTTTTTAAAATAAAATAATTTAGTATTGGATATCTTTCAATCTGTTATCTTGAATATTCAGCTGCGCATCATTTTATTAAAAACAAATGTACATTAAGTGGTTTATCACTCTCTTTTTCTTTATCAATTTGAATGTTTATTACGTCTTTAACTGTTCTCCCACTCCCATGCAACTGATTATCTTCTGTTGACCTTAGGTCAATCCTATAAACCGTATTTCGTTGTTAAATATTCATCAAGTCTAACACTGTGAAGGTGTAGATCTTTAGACACAAGGTCTACTGTTGGATTCTACACCTCCCGCCTCAAACACTTTTTCTTATTTCATCAAAATGATGATAAGGTTTAAGCCCGTACCGTAGACTTGGTTAGGACTACCCTCAATTGAACATTGTACTTTCGTTATTTTAGGATTAATAAATTTTTCACTTTGTCTTTTGAAGGTTCTTCATCTTCAACAGCAATAAATACCTTTAAAGGGATCTTGCTGCAGCACTAAAACTAAAGTTCCATATTGTGTCTGCCCTGCTTTTAGGATATTTTGAATGATGAATCACTCTTTCGTAATATATTGCTAATTTTGACTGATATTGTTGCTTTAATCAGCCTTGCTAAGTTAGGGTGCTAACAATGTCAAACTCTAACGAGATGTCGAAAATGCTGTACTTGGAATCAGTGTTGTAGATTTAATGACACGTTTGTATTCATTAAAGTTAGTTCATATGACAATCTGTCTTTTAATGCTCCTTGAAAGTATGGCGCATGCGCTTTTAACAAATCAAAATCCAAGGGTATAGAAAAGCGATTTCCATAAGCATAACTTACAGCTTACATACTTGTTACGTCTTTAGCATCTTCGGCGTCTATTCTGTGTTTTAGTGCTTCGTTATTTTTCGATTCCTTGAAACGCAAGATCGGCCCTTTCATATCGCGGTTAGCCATAGATCAGAATAGATTAGAAATATGTCTGCATTGTGTAAAGAAATAATTTCTTGCCCTCAAGTTTTATAGAAATTTTCTTAACGATTGCCGTCCAGATTCTGTACAACTGTCTGTTTAGTCTGTTGCTGAATCAAGTTCTATTTTAAAAGTAAGCCGTGCAGATCCGGCACAATCACTTCATCTGCTCTAGGTCTGGAAATTTGACGTAAGAATTGATCTGAATCAATAGTAGATGGATTATTTGGAACAATAATATTCTGTTTATTTCCTTCACGCCAAAGGGCTCTTCAGTCTTCTATGCGGGTCCCGAATCGAGCCATATGCTTGTGAATTTTTTTATAAACAAAAATAAATTATTTTAAAACATGGAGTGAAAAAGATTATTTATGTTTTTGATTCCTGGAGACGACATTGAGTGAAATGACGCCTTTGACACATCCATTACAATATTTGCGGCGTGAATTACAGAAGTAAGGTTTAATCATTTTATCAAAGTTTAGGCCAAGAACCTCCGAATTTATAGACCCTAATGATTTTTAAACAAAGATGACCATTTGTTTGTGAAAAAACGGCAAGGGGCAACTTGTTCAGCTTAAACCTAACCAGAACCATCCCAAAGTTTTTAGCAAGATACAATTAGACAAAGGCTTTAGTTGTGAGCGATTTAAAATCGCCCTTGGCATTGCTAAACGCGAAGATTGACAGTGAGGCAGTTGCTAAACTTCAAAAACACACTACAAGAAAATCCCAAACAGATAACCAAATACAAAAACATGACCCTTAAAGATTTAAGCCCAACAGCAGACGAAATAATAGAAAACCAGTTTTCAGAGAACAGTAATAAAATATGCCGATCGCCGCTCCTATGAGAGAAATAACGGCCCTTGATCATGCTTTGAAAAGCTCAGAGGCGATTTAACAAACAATTTTGCAAAACTTGGGTGAACTAGATGAGCATATTAAAAAGAGAAAAGAAAAACTAGTTGAGGTGATGACCACAACTAGGACTGGTGTTAAAGAAAGAATAACACAAAGACTAAAATGATCTAGAAACAAGAGAGTTCAGCAAGACTAGAAGTGCTGTCTACTAACCGAGAACAATTACGAACTCAAGTGAGCAGAATAGAGAAAACTATCCAAAGAATTTTATATGGAGACACGACGCTAGCAGAACGAATAAGAAACACTGTTTAGAGAGCAAGGTTGTCACATTAGCGAGCGTTACTACGCATTAGGATTGCATAAGTATACTGGTGTTGGCTATTACAGGCGGCGGGTGGTGGGGGAGCGTGCCACCAGGACCACCATCAGATAAATCATGAGGGTAAAAAAAACAACTTGATCATCTTGCATGTTTATTAAAAAACAAATTAGCCAAGTAAGGCATTAGACTCTTTGCCTGGTATAATAGGGGGGATCGTTAGCTGGCTTTTGTCTACTGCAAGTAAAGTAGTTGGCTTTATGGCCGAGCACTTTTGGGCATTAGTTGTCTTAATAGTTGGGTTACTCTTTAGTAAGATAAGACCAAGTAATCCTAGGCAGTTAATCCAATAACAAGTGCCGTCTTTTATATTCATGGTCATTTATTTCTTGGGACCACAAGGTTTGAATGGGGGGGTCTTGGAGAGCCATCGGAGAAATTTTCCCCCCAGATATTTTCTTAGTATTGTTGGGGTTGAGGGAGTTTAGGGAAAGTCGTCTCTGGGAGGAGCGCCTGGGGCGGGGTCCCTTTTTCCCATTAGTCCCCCTGGGGACACCTGGAGGGGCAAAGGCCTGTCCCCAATTTTTTTTTCCCCTTTTTCCCCAGATGTCCGTCAGGGAACGGATAGGGGGGGGGAGGTGGAGGGGGGGTTTCCCGGTTCCTGATTCTTCCAAGAACTCCAAAGGGAAAATTTGAAGAGACTGAGCCGTCCGGGGGAAAGGCGATATCTGGGGGGTTCACCGCTGAGGGCGTAAAATCTCACTTCGTCTTCTGGCCGGGGGCCCAGGGCGAAAAGAAAGGGGTTTCCTTAAAGGAGAGGAGGTAAAAAAGGAAATAAAACCCCAAGGGGTTTAAAGGGGGTTTTCTGAGGGCATCGGGGACCGAAAAAAAAAAGGCCCCAGGGGGGGAAGGCCCCTAGGGGACTGGGGCCCCCTTTTAGAGCAACTCCTTAAGCCCACCTCTTGGGGAAAAAAGTAAATTGTCAAAAAAAGGGCCCCCCCAGTTGACGAATGGTGGTGCAGATAGCTGATCTGTAGCCCGAATGGAGCCAGCCGCCAGTTTTAAGGGAAGAGGAAAGGGGGAGGGGAAATTTCCTATCTGGATTTTTGGAGGGGCAGTAAGGGGGAACAGAGTTATCTGAGCCCCAAATTTAAACCCATTTTCCCCCAAAGGGTTTTAAGTTGTAGAGGGATTCGGTGCTGGCTCTGGGGAGATCCCGAGGCGAAGTCCCGAAAATCCATGGAGGGCCCCCCTGCCCCGGCTAGTGTGTTGGGACGGCCCGGGGCCTCCGAGGGGGGGGAAAGAGAGATTTTCCAGTTGGGCTGGCATAAAAGGCCACGGTGTGGGCAAAAGCTTTTTGGGGATTGGGGGCGGGGGAAGCCTGCCCGGGGGTTTTGTCTCCAGCATGTCCCACGAGGGCTGAGCCGGGGGGGGGGAAACGTGGGTGAGGGACCTTTAGGTTTCCCGGGGAAACCCAAAATGGGGCGGCCACCATGGCGTTACGAGGAACAGCCTGGGTCTTTCCAGCCTTGCCCTTCCCGATCACCCCTTTTGTAGGATGGGGGAAAGGGGGGAAAAACATACTCCCGTAGGCCCCTCCAGGGGAGGGAATTGGCGTCGACTGCAAACCGGGCCCGGGGAAAATTTGGAACGGGGAGACGTACAAGGGGGAGGTGATGGTTTTAAGCGGGGGCAAAAAAAAAAAGGGCGGGTCATGGGCCAAAAAAAAAACCCCCCCCCCAAAGGTTGCGCGAAAACCCGCGAAGGAGGGCCCTGTTCTTTAGGGAGAGGCCTATGGGGCGGGACCCTCCCCCCTTTGGGTTTACATCCCAAACTACCGACGTATTGTCCTGAGGAGGGGAAAAAGTTTGGGTGCGCGAAACCTTTTGCTGGAGTTGGAGAAAAGGGGTAGCCTGACCCCTTCCAACCCAGTCCCCCAGGCCCTGACTGCCCCCACGTGGGCCCCCCCAGCCCCAAATTTGGGGGGTCTGTATAAAGTTCCAGTGGTTTGGGGTTTGGGGTTGGGGGGGGAGATGGGGGCCCCCGGTGGGGAGAGGGGGCTGGAGTGAGCCGCTCCTCCGTCGCCGAAATTTAAAAACCCGGCCCAGGGGAAAAAGACCTGGTCCCCGCGGTCGGGGGGGTCGTGACAAACGTCCCGGGGGAAATCCCTTGAAGTTGGCGTTTGGGGGAAACCCCCCCCCAGGGGAATGAGGGGGGGACAGGGACTCCACCTTCCTGGAAGGGGGGACAGGGTTCTGGCCCAGGTGTGGGGTGGGCCCGTTTCAGGCAGGAGATTTAGGCCACTTTTGCGTTTTCAGGCCCCTCCGGGGGCCCGCCAGACGAACCGTAGGAATCGTTTGTGGGGCCCGGGGGAATCAGGATCTTTAAAATAGGCGGGCCTTCAGGCTATGGATGTGGCCCGCGCATTTATGGATGGATCCGGATCTGGGGGGGGGTTCTCCATCTTTTAACTTTTGGGGGCCTTAGGAAAATTGTTTGGGGGGGCGAAAGGGTCAAAAAATGGGGCCCTCCATCCCCCGAGGCTTTTTTGGGGTCACAAAAAGGGGAAAAGTTTGAAGCCGGGTTTGGGTGGGAAAACCCCCGAGATGGCCCCTCTTTTGAGGAGGTCTTGGACTTCCGTGCGAAGACTTCGCTTTGGCGGGGGGGGTTCGTTGGGGGAGGGGGGGGGGAGATAAGTGGGGGGGGGGACGTCGTGGGCCCCAAGGAAAGGGGAAAAACCCCTTTCCCGAAACCCCCGCCACTATCCAGGGTGAGGCGCATGCGTCTCACCTGGTGGGCTGCCGGGAGAGGCTGCCCGCCCGGGGGGGGGAGGGGCTGGGCTGGTGGGGGGGGGATAGGGGGGGGGGTGCTACCTGATCTAAGTCCCCCCCCGGGCCCGGGCCCCCCTAGTCAGCCTCCGGGAAACGTGACTGTTGGCCTAACCGAAAAATTTTTTGATGGGTTTTGGCTTAGGCCCTTGGGAGAAGAAATTTGGTCCTTGGCGGGCCCCGGGGGGGCGGGAAGGCGATTTTTTGGGGGTAGGGGGCTGTGGGTGGGGGAAAGGGAAAGAAGTGGGGGGGCCCAAACAGGGGGGCGGTGGCCCCCGGGCCCCAAAGGCACAGCCTGCTTGCTTCCTCAACTGCTTGGCTAGGACGTCAGCCGGAAGTCGCCAAAGGCGACTGGTCCGGGCCCCCGGGATGCATCGCAGGGCTCCCTTAAGCGTGGGGAGAGAGGGGTCCGCGCCAGCTTTGGCATCTTCGCGACCAACAAGCATTTGAAGGGGTTTTTCTGGCTGGGGTTTGTCCCCCCGCAGCCAAAAGGGTGATGCAAAAAATCCTTTAATTTGGGTGTCGCTTTAAAAGGGAAACCCGGCGGAACAAGCGAGGGCCCGGTTTTCTGGTTTGCGCCTCAGACCCCCGAGCCCCCCGGGTTTACTGGGATGGCACCATCTTTCCCCCGGCCATAGACCCCTCCGCTCCCCTAAGGGGCATGTCCAAGGGGTTGGGGCCCGCCGTGGTGTGGAGGAAGCCCACCCTTTGGTACCGGTCCCATTCCTTTAGGTTTTTAAAGGGGATGGTCCGGGAAGTAGGGGGGGCAGGTGGGGGAAACAACCGGCGGTTTCCCACTGGGAAATGCCCCCCCCCCCTGGTCACGGGATTGTCCGGAAACAAGGGGGGACTGAGGGGTTCCCTTGGGGAGATTGGTTCCAGAACTCTGGGCCGGGGGGGGAAACCCGGCCCAATTTTGGGGGAGGGGGAGAACTTCGTCCCGCGGGTGCGGGCCCCCCTCCCAAAGGGGGTCTTGGGCGCCACCGTTCTATCCTTTCGGACAAAGGACAATGAGGTGGGGGCTAGCTCCCTCGTATCGTCCGCCTCGGGAGGTACTGGTCCTGAGAGGGTTTTAGCACCCCCCCTTTTAGGAGGTAAGGGCGAGGGGGGCCCGTAGTGTGTTTCCCCCGGTTGGGCCCCCTTTAAAAAGGGGGCCGGGACATCGTCCTGGGCCCATCGGACGGGGCCCCAGGAGGGAGACCAAGGCGACCCAAAGGGAAGTGAGGGGGGTGCCACATTCGAACCCTGTAGCTGGTCGTGCTGGGTGTTGGGGGTTTTAAACCCCCGGTCTCTCTCGGGGGGGATAGAGCCACCGGTCCCCCCGGGGAGGTAAACGGGCTGTGGGGGGCCCCTGGGGTGTAGGCAGAAAGTCCCCGGGGCCCCGGGGGAAACCCTTGAACCCAC
Source organism: Conus canariensis (assembly GCA_033310375.1). Lineage (NCBI taxonomy): Eukaryota > Metazoa > Mollusca > Gastropoda > Neogastropoda > Conidae > Conus > Conus canariensis. The sequence goes on along the minus strand of JAMYXO010000419.1, from coordinate 1,445 downwards.
TTTTGGGGGGGGGTCTTGAGAGGCCGTGGCCTGTCGCCCCCGCCGGGTCCGTGCATGCACCATACACGCCCCCTTGGAATGGGCCTGGAGGGCAAAATGGTATGGGGGGAGGATGGGGAATTTCGACCCCCCAACCCCCCGAAAGTGGGGGTTTGGGGCCCGGGATCGGTCCCCGGTGTTCCCCCCCCTGGGGGGAATATGTCGGGGTTACCCTTGGGTCCCCCCCTGGTGGATCCCCCCCGGGGAGGACCCGGGACCGCGGACGTTCCCCAAAGGGGGGATCCAAAAAGGGGTGGGTTTCCCCAAGCCCAATCCCCCTTGGGAAAAGGTGACTTTCAAATGGGGGTAGGTCGACCGTTTGTGCATGGGCACGGCCGGGCCCATGGCGCGGCGTGCCCGCACGCCCCGGTTTTTTTGGGCACCCAACCCAGGTCGTTTCGTCGGGGTGACCAAAGGGTGCTTCCGGAGTCGAAGCGCTCCCGAGCTCAGGTGTTTTCCCGCACCTGTGCCCGGGGGGGCCCCAGCGCTTTGAAATTTCACGTTCAATTTGGGGGGAAAAAAAGAACTGACTCAAAAAGGCGATTTACGGAAAGGGGTTCCATCCCCGATCCGTCACCCTGGGTTTGGGCCGTGCGTTTTGTGTGTGTGTGTGCGGGGTGCGTGCGTGCGTGGGGTGCGTTCGTTTTTGGTGTGTGTGTGTGTGTGTGGGGTTTGTGGTGGTGTGGTGTGGGTGGTGTGGTGTGGTTTTTGGTTTTGTGTGTGTGTGTGTGTGTGTGGGTTGGTGTGGTGTGGGGTGGTGTGGTGTGGTGTAAATGTGTTTTGTGTGTGTGTGGGGGTTTTGGTGGGTGTGTGTGTTGTTTATGTGTGTGTGGTGTGCGTGTGTGTGTGTGTGTGTTGTGTGTGTGTGTTTTGTGTGGTGTGGGGTGTGTGTGTGTTTTGGGGTGCTTACTCCCGGAGTGAGACATACCGAGAAAAGTTGGGGTAAATTTAATTTGGGTTTAGAGGAACAGAGAGAGAGAGGGGAGAGAGAGAGAGAGAGAGGGGGAGAGGAGAGAGGGGAGAGAGGAGAGAGAAAGAGGAATGGGGGGTAGAGGTAATAGGGGGGGAAGAGAAGAGGGCAGAGACCCGGGCCCAAACAAAAAAAAAATTAATTTTTGACGGGGGAAAAAACTAAACTCTCCCAAAAATAAAAATTCCAAATAAATTTAAAAATTTTTTTTTAATCGTTCTTTCCCCCCTCCCGGGGCCCCCACCCCCCCCCGTCTTTTTTCCCTTCCCACCCCCTTTCCCCCGGGAAAAAAAAAGGGAAAAAAGGGGACCCGAAAGATAACAATATAAAGCAGCTTTTAAAATATCACCTATCAACGCAAAAAATTTTTAATTCATTCACCCAAAATTCAGCGAGTGGGAAAAAAAAGACATCCATGGGGGTCAAGGGAAACGAA
>JAMYXO010004196.1:12500-17981 GCA_033310375.1 Conus canariensis | reverse complement strand
GGGGGGGGGGGGGGGGTGGGGGGGGGGGGGGGGGGGGGGGTGGGGGGGGGGGGGGGGGGGGGGGGGGGGGGGGGTTTGGGGGGGGGTTGTGTGGTGTGTGTTTGTTTGGTGTGGGGTGTGTGTGGTTTGTGTCGTGAAAGGTCTGTGCCGTAACCCGTTTTTGTTTCCAAAAATTCACAGGGGAACAGCTGTCAAGTGGGAGGGGGGTGGTCACCACTTCTAAACAAGTTTATAACTTACTTTTAAAAGAGTCGAATCATCTTCAGATGAGAATTTTGGACGCGTTTGTTCCAAAAGGAGAAGCATTACCCACCAAAGGGGGAATTTTCTCCATTTTGGGACATTTTGAGAGCTTTTGATGAATTTTTTGGAACATACTTCACTGCTCACCAATGGACAATTTTTTCAGACCATTTGGACATTTGTTTTTAGTTAAATCACATTCCCATCTTCACAATCATTTGGGGATTTTAATCGAAAATGGGTTTTTTGAGAGGATGTTAAAAGTAACAAAAGGGGGCAAATTCGGAGATGGCACGCGTTCACCCAAACGTTTTCGATTATCCGAAGTACTCAAATTTTTAAAAATTCGCCAAACTTTTCTTGTATATGGTTCCCAAATGCAAATTAGAAAAAGAATGAATAACACTTTAAAATTTTGTGAATGTCTAAAACCATGAAAAGGGAAAGGATTGGGGAAGTAGAGGGAGGAACATCCAGGGGGAGGGTCACTAGGAAGATTAAAAACCCGCGGTAAAAAAAAGGGAAAACCCATGGGACTTAACTAATTAGATAATTCTCTCCTTTTACTCGGGTCTGGCCCTACGTTCCACTTTTACTCGGTCTGGCCAACTTTTCTCACTTGTTACTCTGGTCTGGCCCATACTTTTTCCACTTGTTACTCGGTCTGGCCCATACTGTTCCATCTCGTATTGCACAGTTCCAGCTGAGTTTGTACATTTCATTCATACCCAACCTTTAGGTTTAGAATTTTCATTTCACTTCTTATTCTCCCCCCCTCCCCTCCCCCGCTCGTCCACCCACCCTATATTTTTGCCCCCCCCCCCCCCCCCCCCCCCTCTCCCCCGTGCTTTGCTTTGCTTTTTTTTTTTTTTTAATTATCCCCATGTTTCCACCCTTCTGTCACACGTCCCATTTTAAATGCGACTGTGCTGTGTGTTCTGTTGTGTGGGCGGGGGGTGGGGGGGGGGGGGGGGTGGGGGGCATTAATTTGTGCATGATTTACGTTTGTTGTTTGTACTTTGAAGAGGCCGTGTTCTCGAAAATTCACTTGTTTCTATTTTGTATTGAAATAGGTGCCATTTTGAAATTTCTGTTGTTGTTGTTCTTCAATTTAAGTCTTTTCACTAAATGTATATTAACAAAATGTTGTGTGTGTGGTGTTGTGTGGTGTGTGTTTGTGTGTGTGTTTTTGGGTGTTTGTGTGCATGGTGTGTTCGTGTGTGTGCTGTTGTGTGTTTGTGTGTGGTGTGTGTGTGCATGCGTGCGTGCGTGCGTGCGTGCGTGTGTGTGTGTGTGTTTGGGTGTGTGTGTGGTGTGTGTGTTGTGTGGGGTTGTGTGTTTGTGCGTGCGTGGTGTTGGCTTTTTTCAGTTTCAGTGTAAAATTTCCCAAGGAGGTATCACTGCGTATGAACTATCCATATACCTACACCACATCTGCTAATTCAATACCACACTGAGCATGATTTTTCATTTCCCCGTTGCTGCTTTCGCCAACTATTCTTTTTAAATTCCCTCCCAGTGCATCAAAAAAATGAATTTATTATTTCTTAGCAAAAAGCATGAACAAAAAGATAGAGAAAAAGCACAACTACAAGTCATTCCCACAGGCTTAGCACACCTTTTTAATTTAAACCATCAAAGAATGGAAAGAGTTCCAAACCAGGCCCGTGATGTCACTGATTCAGATCCCTTGGATCATCCCCACATACACTGGAAGGCTGGGAAGGGTGACAGGGTTTTAGGGACCTGAAGCCTCCCCGCCCCTAACTAGGCAGACACCATCATGGAGAAACTTTTTTTTGTGTGTGAAAAACCGCACTTTCTTCTGGTAGGATTTCCACACAATGGATATGCGGATGTGAGACAAAAGCTTTTGGGGCCCTTGTGAATGCGGCTGACTTTTATTAAGATGGATTTGTTTCGGGAAAAGTGTCCCCTTACCACCTTGCTTTATTCGGGACTTTTTGCCAGCCGCAATCGCGATTTCCCAAATAAAAACGGCAACTTCCTTTCTTTTTCATTTTGCATTCTTGCAACGATTTCTGGAAATGGGTGTACTTGCTATAAACTTATGTCCTGCGCAAGCCGCTTGCGCGAGTGTGTGTGTGGTTTGTGTTGGGGTTGTGTGGTGTGTGTGTGTGTGTGTGTGTGTGTGGGGGTGTGGTGTATTGTGCGTGGTGTGTGTTGTGTGTTGTGTTGTTGTGTGTGGTGTGTGTGGTAACGTAGGATGTGTGTGTTCATGCAGCAAACCTGTCCAAAAGCTTTTTGGGTGGGCAAGGGGTGGTGTGTTGTTTGGGGGTGTGGTGTGTGTGTGTGTGTTGTGTGTGGTGGGGTTGTGTGTTGTGTGTGTGTATGTGGGTTGTGTGGGGGGGGGGGTTGTGGTGCGCTGTTTGTGTGTTTTTATTGTGTGTGTTGGGGTCGTGCAATGCTGCATCAAGATTGTGGTTAGTGGTTGTGGTTTGCGTGTTGTGTGTGTTGTGTGTTTGTGTGTGGTGGTTTGTGTGTGTGTTGTGTTTTATTTAATTAAGTGATGTTCCTGTCTCCACCATGCATCAAAGGGAAAATTCTGGACATTCGCATACTACATATCAAATCAAGATTACCATAATATCATTCAAACGATTGCATTTTCAACCTAATGTAAAGACATTGGGTTTTCAAAGTTGAACTGAATACGCAGTGTATATCCTCTCATCTTCTGCCCGATTTTTATCATTTTTTACAGCTAGCATCGGCAGTACGTCCCCCATATCTTTGATTATAACATAGTTTTAATGGATGGAATAACGGCGCAAACTTAGGAACACCACTCTTTTATTCAAATATTCAATACAGAATTTGAATCATGCATTTATTTTCATTGTTAACACAAAGGGAACTACGCGAAAAAAAAACACTTCCAAAGAAATGACAAGACTGGATGACTGCTTTGTGACCCACATTTTCCATAGTACAGAAATGCCTGTGCATCCCTGTTAAACCCACGGCCCTGTGACTAATATTCAGAGAGAGAGAAGACAGAGACGAGACAGAGACAGAGAGAGAGAAGAGAGAGAGACAGAGACAGAGACAAGAGAGAGAGAGAGTATCTATAGTATGTTAAGTCGATTTTTATTTAAAAGGTGGCCATCATACAGCACAAAACAAACATTAACGTTATTAAACGTAAATGACCTGCAATACTTACATTCATAGTTTCACTGTTTCAAAACCTGTTCTCTCTCTCTCTCTCTCTCTCACTCTCTCTCTCTCCTCTCTCTCATCTCTCTCCTCTCTCTCTCCTCTCTTCAAACAGATCCCTGCAATACATTTCGATGACGTCACTTCCTCCAGCATCTAAAAAATTCATGGAGGAGTCGCTACATGAGAAAAGCATAAAACCTAAGAAATTAAATAAATACGAAAGAAAAAATAGGCTGCAAAGAAAAGGTAGACAGACACTGTACGCTACAGACACCATCTATGAAGGGATTAAAATCACCAGAACTCTTAGCCCAACCAACAATAAGCATCACCACCCCATCCAACAAAATCAAATCTTCACTGTCCATCTGGTTCCATCCCTCCAGCTCTCTGTGTGATGCAGACATAGGATGGAGAACAAACAAGGCATCCATGTACCTGGCTGATAACAAGCTCTACTAAACGTCATCAAGCGTCATCTTTCATTCACCACTTTTGGCGTTCACAAGGGAGTATTGGCATGTTTATGTCGTATTTTTTTGTCGCTGAGGAAGGCATTTTGCCGAAAAATTTCTTGTCCTGTTTTGTGTCGTGCATTAAAACTGCGTTACTTCACACTTTGTTTTGTGTGCTCTTCTGCTTTTTTTCGTCATCAAGCGGACAATAAAGCAAATGTTGAGCAAAGAAAAGAAATATTTGAATTTCAAACCTAAGGCTTGAAGTATCTGAAAGCAATGATAAAAACGTCTCAAGAGGCAAAGTCAATCAAATCATACAGAAACTCGATATGGTAAACACTATCACTCTAAACTAAGACGTTAAATAAGTCCACCAATTTCGAGCATGCACTATTCGCACTGATTCAAGAGTTCTCTACATCAAATATTATGGTTGACTCCAAACGCATAAATGACCCTTTTATTTGTTGTAGCATCGACCAGCGTGGAATGGTGTATTGAGCCTGGAGACGAACGTCTGTGGCGAAATGGAAATAGGAAAAAGTCGCTCCATGAAACGTCCTCACCTATCCATGCACTGAGTAAGGGTGCTATCAGGAATACAGAAATCCTACAGTTTGAAGCTGATTCGGTGAGAAAAGATAGACATCAGGAAAGTTTCCACGTCGGGTGTTTCGTGCTCTCGCCATAAATAATCACATCCAGTTGCTCTGGCGACAAGACATGCCGATGAAATTCTCGTGGAACGTCTGTCAAGAGAAGGCGTGGTTCCCACACACTAAGGGGTGTATAGTGGCACTCCTAAAGTGCTGTTCACATCTTTAGATCAGTACTGAACTGCGGGTTGTCACAAAGGAACGCATTACCCACTTAAAGCAAAACCTTTTCTCAATTGTTGAACAGTTGAGAGCTTTAAAGTGAAGCTTAACTATGCATGGTATTGTTGTCACTGGATGGACTATTGATTTCAGACCTTTTGAACAATTGTTCGAAGATAGAATCACATTCCAAGTCTTTAGATATTGAGATGCATGTTAATGGAAGGATTGTATAGAAAGGTTCTTAAACTTTGACACTATGTTTTTTTTCTCTCTTTATCAGAATTCATCATTATTCAGCTTTCAATGGATGGTGGTTTTAGAAAAGGTTGTTAGAATTTGACACCTATTTTTTTCTCTTTATTATGAATTTTATTACTATGCAGCTTCCAAAACCCCCTTGCTTTCTCAACTGTACTTTCGTGTTATGCTGAATCTTTAAGCCGTGGAGCTGACAGAGAGAGAGAGGAGAGAGAGGAGAGAGAGAGAAGAGAGAGAAGAGAGAGAGAGCTTTGACTCCATGTATTTCTCCTTACCAAACTGAACTACAGGTAAGATTAACCAACTGACGTGCTCTGGATTTAAAGACATTCACACGTGAAAGAAGAAAATCCAAGGGGAAAAGCTCTACACAAGATACTTTGTGCATTCACCATGATACCACGTGGTCGCCCTGGCAACAGGGACAAGCCAATGGAACTCTTCCATGTCAGCGAATAAAGCGTTGTCAGGGAAGCCAGTGCTTTCCTGCTGACCATGGGGAAACAAGAGGGCCACGT
>JAMYXO010004196.1:0-7500 GCA_033310375.1 Conus canariensis | reverse complement strand
ATGAGAGAGAGAGAGAACTCAGAACATTTAATGAACTAGGCCATATGCCCATGTCATGGAGGTGGGATTACTTCAAAATAAGGGGAATGCAACTAACTTGAAAAAAAAAATATATATATATATCAATACATTCGTATATATATGTATACGTAAACCGGACACACACTACACAGATGCACAATAACGTTGACTAACACATGTACGCGCATATATTCACATACGCATACGCACGCACGCATGCGCAAATCGTATAGATTACCATAATATTTGCAAATATGAGAATATTTATGACGGTGTGTATGTATGAATATATGAAACAGAAACGATATTAGAATTCCGATTGTTTATGTACGTTATGTTGTTCCGGTGCCGATTAAAAACAACAATGATTCTGGGCACTCATTTGTTCTATCAGCATATGATGAAAGGTTTTACACTATTTTATAAGTTATATTCGGTCTTAATTATTGTTTGAAGATCGTTCCATATCGAGAAATCTCTTTTTCAAAGATTCAAAAAGGTACCAGCCAACTACATTACAATATTTCTCACTCGCAATTAAAAGGGTCATTGTAAACGCTGATGGTCGCGCGAAAAATTTGCGAGGTAAATATTTTTCTCTGATGTCGCAATAATTTGGACACACAAGTAAAAAGTGAAGTTCAGATTCTGGAACATCTTTACAAAACGGGCAAAACGTTGTGTCAGGTGACCGGGCAGTATAACGATATTTATGACTCTTCAGTGGTGACACACCTAGTCTGAAACGTAAGAGCACTTTTCTAACAGCAATGTTCTTTATGTTAAACACAGATTGCGGAAGACTAGGAACTGACTTGAAAGAGGTATAAAAAGAGAATCGTTCTCCTGAAACGTCACCATTCCAGTTCTGCAGGAAACAATCTATTAATCTCTGTTTGAATTCAGACAGAAAAACATTAATATGAGATACTCCTTGATTTTCCCAAACGTGACCAAATCCATAGCGGTACAATGTGAAGCAAACATTAGAAACCCAGTTATTCTTGTCTTTACAATGAAGATTATTTAACATTTTATAAGCCCTGTAAGGGAGTCGACCTTCAGGCATTGTTATTAATTTAAGCCAAAATTTTATACATTTGGTTTTAGTACATATGTAAAGAGGATACCTCCCAGTTTCAGCATAAATCAGGGCATTAGGCGTCCTGATACCGACGTTCAGGAATCTTTTAAGCGCAAACATATGCACCCTTTCAATAATGGTATGATCCGCCGTAAGACCCCATACTTCAGAAGCGTAAGTGAGCATTGGTTGGATCTGACAGTCAAATAACTTTAAAAATAATGAAGGAGACTGGTCACCAACTGTCCACAGCAATTTTAAAATGCAAAGAACACCCTTCTTAGCTTTAAGAGCCATGTCTTCCAAAGCGTATGAAAATGTCAGGCCAGTAGAAAAAATAACACCAAGGTATTTATAGCTGTTGACAATCTCAATCTTTCTATCGCCATAAAACCATTTTTCTTTTGATGAAATGTATCCACCATTTCTAAAAATAACTATTTTAGATTTGTCAAAGTTCACTTGAAGACCAAGTCTGCTAGCTGTATTTTTTAAAATATTCAGTTGTTGCTGAAGGCCAGTCACAGAATAAGACAAAAGAATTACATCGTCAGCGAAAAGAAGTATAAAGATTTCCAAAATGTCATCTGGTGACAACTTGATGCCATGTTTTCCTAAAGTGTGGACATCATTAGCCAATTCATTGATCAGAAAAGAGAACAGAATGGGACTACATATTTCACCTTGCTTTACTCCAAGAGGACATAAAAACGCGTCTGTCAAATCACTACCTACTCTTACTCTAGCTTTCACAACACTGTACATGCTCTTGATTGCTCTGTACATTCTACCATTAATTCCGTGTTTCTTAAGGACTGTCCACAAGTAATTTCTATCTGCTAAATCGAAGGCCTTTTTAAAGTCAATAAATGCGACATAAAGTTTACAATGGCTAAGAAGTTGCTTCTGTACTAAAGCTAAAAGAGTGAAAACATGGTCTATTGTACTGTAATTGCGACGAAATCCAGCCTGCGCTTCATGTATAATATCGTTGTCCTCTGCCCATGCAGTGAGACGTTTATTCAAAATGTAGCTGTAAATCTTACTACATACGTTTAACAAGGAAATGCCTCTGTAGTTGTCGGGGCAATCAATATCCCCTTTTTTATGCAAAGGATGGATTACAGATTCTGTCCATTCATCTGGAAAAACTCCTGATTCAAAAAGTTTGTTTAGGTATTTAACAAGGAATGGTGCTACGTACGGACTAGAATATTTATAAAATTCGTTTATCAAACCATCTGGTCCAGGAGCTTTGTTATTTTTCAAAGCTCTAAGGGCGACAAGTATTTCGTCTTCTGTAATATCACAATCTAGATTTTCAATCACTACAGAACCATCATCATTTGTATCCACGTCCACGTGGTTTTCCTCCAAATTGTGATTATGGACACTGGAAGAAAACAAATCCTTAAAGTGCTTATACCACGAATCTGGAGTAATGCTACTTTGTGTGAATTCTTTCTTCGTTAAAGATCTGACCGTTTTCCAAAAAATGCTTGGTTCTTTAGAACTTGAGTGAAGTGCATTAAGAACTTTTTCTTTGTGTTTTTCTTTTTTTTCTGCAAGAACATGCTTATATTCTTTCCTTTTATTTATATATTGTATTCTCTCTTCCTCAGCCTTTTCTGGCGACTTTTGAGATGTTTTGAACTTGCGTAGAGTTTGTCTCAGAAAACGACGTTTGATCCAGCATTCACTATCAAACCATGCATTATTATTTTTGTCGCCCAACGTGATCTGTTTTTGCATAACTGAGCCTGCTTTATGCATAGCTTCATTAAATTTTATCAAGGCATCATTTATATTGATGTCAATCAAGCCGAATGCGCTTGCCATCAGTGACAATACTTCTTCTGAATAAAACTTTGATTTAAACTCGGAACTTTTCTCAGCATTCCAAATGTATTTTACTATTGTTTGTCTGTTAGAACTCGGAGCAGTTTCATTTGGTGGATATAATTTAAGTTTCAACTCAATAGGCATATGTTTGGATTCCACTCTAGGAGAAACATAAATGCTGAGTCCAAGGTCCAGGATACATCTAGACAGAATAAAATAGTCAATGATGCTTGCTCCATTGTGAGCTATGTAAGTAAAGTCCCCTTCTTCATCACCAGATAACAAACCATTCAATATTACTAAATTAAACTGGTCACAAACATCCAGTAAATATGTTCCGAACTGGTTAACAATGGAATCTTTAGATGACCGTATATGGTCAGAATCGTCAAAAGAGATGTCAGGATCGATGTCGAAAAACAGAACATCTCGCCCATTTTTTCCACCAGTTCTTGCGTTAAAGTCACCACATATCAAAACAGGAAGATCACCAGTAATTTCAAAGGTATCTAACAGACATTGTTCAAGCAAAGACATGCCATTGTAAATATCAGTTTCATTATAATACGTACTCTGGGATGGAGGCAAATACATACCAAGCAAAATACAGTCTGTCTTTAAACCTGTATGTGTCTTACACAGCTTAAGTACGATACAGTTGTCAAACTCCACATGAATCAAAGATATCATATTTTTCAACTGTTTTCTTACAAGCATTGCAACACCACCAGATAGTCTTGCTGTAACAGAGCTTGTCAGTCTGACTGGAGGTGAAAGAAAAACGTTATAATCTGGGAAAAGAAAATCTGGAAATTTTGCAGAGAAAATTTCAGAAAGGAAGACAAAATCAAACGTACGCAGGTATGACCTGATGCTTGGGTCATACAGACAAGTCAGTCCTTCTATATTGTATGTGACGAAAGACAGATAATTTTGGACATTACTTTTATGAACATGGGCATGGCCGAGTCCCTAGCTGTTGACATCGCCATTAACATCTTTATTTCTTGGAGTGCTTCTAAATGATTCAGTGAGTTGTGTTTGTCTGCATTTAACCTTGCTGCGTGTTTGAGGGCCAACAACTGGCGTTTGTTTGAGTTCATTCTCAATGGCAAGAAAGGACTCTGACTGTGTGATTCTCTCAGTGTTAACTGATGGATTATCCTGACTGTCATTGTTATTGTGCACACTGCTCTGTGGGAGCCAGAATTCATTTGTTTTGTCACATGGTTCTCCTTCCAAAGTGAATCTCTGTTTAACAAATGTCTGACTTTCGGCATCGAACAGGCTGATGTCAGCGGGATGGTCAGGACCGGAGGAAGCATGTGCAGACTGGGACAAGACAGGTGACAGTTCATGATTCAGAAAGCCGGAAACATCTTGACTAGTGCTGTCCTGATGAAACTGGGGGACTGCATCGTTCACCACAGATGGACCGGTTGATTCACGAGCGGGGTGGCCAGTAGGAATCTTGACGTCAGTCAGGGAAGCCGGAACCTCAATTCTCTCACTGGGAGGGGACAGAATTTCACAGGATCTGTCCAGTCTGTTGCTTTCTGGATCAGCTTCCCTCCCAACAACACCATCATCACAGACTGTCCCCGGAGTTCCTGCAGACTGCATCAGCTGTTCATGACTAGGCGGTGGTTGTTGCTTTGAAAGTGACGGATATTCTGCCATGTCGGAGATGGGGGGTGGAGAAGACGAAGGTCTGGAACACCGTTCGTTGGATGTCCGTTCAGCATAGCGTCTTTCTCTGGGCATTTCCCTGGGAAGGGACGCCGGCTTGGTGTTGTGGGCCGATCTCTGATGGCCTGGTCCACCAGGACGACGACTTCTGAACTGCAGACGTCCATTGTGGAAGTATGCATGTCTCCCATTCTGCATATGTTGCTGTATTGCTCTGTGTTGTCGGGTGGTCAGGTCAGAGGCAATACGGACACCATGTTCATCTGCCATCTGTTTTCTTTTTTCTTTGTCTTCCAGAAGCATGAGTTTGTTGGGGAAAGTGTGGAGACGTACCAGCAGAACACGTGGACGGTTTTGATTGTGTTGCCTCTGGCCAAGTCGGTAGGCACACTCTATGTCAGCAACAGTCCATGTTTTGTTTGTATAAAACCTATTCAAAAGCTTGACGGCTTTTTCGCGGCATGTCTTTTTGTCTTCATGAGAGCTCTCGTAGACATTGAAGAAACGGACGTTGTTGCTTTTGGAGTGGGCCTCAAGTTTTTCCACTTCTTCACTCAGACTGTTTGATGTGTCAGAACAGTGCCTTTGCTCGTTATAGAGTTGCTGGTTTTCTTGTTCCAGCTGTTTACATTTGCTGTATATCCAGTCAACATCTGCCTTAAGCTGGTTGTTCTCGGTCGTTAAAGTTTTACAGCATTCCCTCAGATTATCAATCACTTTCGTAAGAGCTAACTGTGTCTGGTTCACCTCCTGTAGTTGCCTCTTCATGTTGTCCGCCAAGAAGTCCATTGAATTGCTGAGGTGGTTCACAATGCTTTGCATCCATCGCATGTCAGGTTGGAAAGGGAGCAGGGAACCCGCAGGAACAGGAGGGAAAGGGTGAGGAGGGGGAGCGGACGAATGGTAGGGTTGAGTCATTGGGGTAAAATATCGAGCAGAGTTCGGTGGGGGTGAACATGTACTGCCGTTGTGTGATCAGTGTACTCGTTCCCCTCAGCACTCGTAGCTGGTCCAGGATTTGATTCAATGTCGCCACATTGCAAGAGAAATCCAGTCAAGACAACTATGAAGCAAATGGCAAGAGCTCCATTAGGACCCCTCTTTGTCTCGTTGGACACGCTCACTCTAGTTTGATACGACAATGGGACTTGTTTCCTCACTGTGAACCTGAGACTGATGGCTAGCATCTGTAGCCAGTAGAGTTGAGAGAAGCACCTGGTTGAAGAAAGATCGGAGGGGTGGTCCGGTAATCGTCCTGAGTGACAGACGACATGACCGATTTCTGATCACTGTCGATGAAAGAACACGACACTGTCAAAACGGTGAAAAAGAGAGAAGCAGTCCGAACAAAATTCAGTGGCCAGCACAGTTTGATATTGCTAACCCGCGCACGCACAATGGCCTCGGACCTTTTCTGCATGAAAACTTGAAAACACCAGTAAAACTGGCCACAAACACTTCTATGCACTAAATTTGACACCGGCATGATCAGTCCGTCTCCACAAATTGATTGGCACTAAATGAATCCTGATTAGCACTGATTAGAAAGGGTTAATTAACAAAATATGCCGCACGAGCTATTGACACGACTTCACAGCTTCATGATATCAGCTCACCTCCCTGAGAGAGAGAGAGAGAGAGAGAGAGAGAGAGAGAGAGAGAGAGAGTTTAAAATGTTGCAAAGAAGGCGGACAACGGAATATCAACGGATTTGATCTAAACCGTATGCTGAAATCAAGATGCCTGAGTAGTGTCACAAATACAAGGGGGAAAATAAGATTACTACCATGGAGTCAAGCAAAGAAAGAAAAAGCCGAAGGGATACATTTTTTCTTTATTAGTTTGTTTTCATACATTCGATTCTGCTTACATAACAGAGAACCCATCCGGATACAAGAACTTAATGAGCGCCATGGTTCTTATGACCCAGGTTTCGGTGCCAATGGCACAATTTGTGTATTCTCTCTCTCTCTCTCTCTCTCTCTCTCTCTCTCTCTCTCTCTCTCTGATCATAACACAGTCAAGAGGCCTTAACAATATTTTGCAAACAAATGATAAAACATTGTTAAAGATGTTGGCAAAATACGTAACAGAAGCTGTAAACACGCGGAAGAAAATTAGGAATGAATGAAAGTTCAAAACACTGAGGGGATATCAATTACATTTCATTTTTATTGTTTTGAATACTTATTTGACCTCGAAGCTTAATGGTTCAAGTGAATTGTTTTCAGAATATCAAGCCAGATAAATTATCTGTACAGTGAATGTGTGTGAATGGGGAGAAGAGGGAGATAAGGATATAAATGCGTGCGAGCAAGTCGATGGAAGATAGGATGGATTGATGTGCGTATGTGAAGGGAATGGTTGTTGTGTGAGAATTATTTTGTACTAGAACATAGACAAGAAACACAAATGAGTGATGGAAATGGAAATAATTTCTTAATTTTGCTTAATTGTGTAGACACCTAATTTTCTTCTATGCAAAAAAAAAGACATTGTACCCCTTGACAAAAGGCTGTTAGCCAAAGTCAATAAAGGATGTCAATGCCAGTGTCAGTGTCTTTCTCTCTTCTTCTTCTTCTCTCTCTCTCTCTCTCTCTCTCTCTCTCTCTCTCTCTCTCTCTCCTCTCTCTCTCTCTTTCTTCTTCTTCTTCTTCGTCTTCTTCTTTTTCTCTCTCTCTCTAAGTCTCTCCCTCTCCCTCCCTCCCTCCCTCCCTCCCTCTCTCTCTCTCTCTCTCTCTCTCTCTCTCTCTCTCCTCTCTCTCTCTCTCGTGTGCGTAAGTGCAAGCGGACACGCGCGCGCACGTGTCCTTGTGTAGGAATAAGAAAGACCAAACCAAACATTTGGAGCCATAGGTTCTTTG
>JAMYXO010004195.1:0-12500 GCA_033310375.1 Conus canariensis | reverse complement strand
CCATCATGGTCGTTGTCGGTGTCGTCGTCGTCGTCGTCATCATCTTATACAAATAAAACTCGTTGTGTGTGTGTGTGTGTGTGTGTGTGTGTGTGTGTGTGTGTGTGTGTGTGTGTGTGTGTGTGTGTGTGTGTGTGTGTCTGTCTGTCTGATGCTTATACAAAGCCACACTTTTCTGCCGATCGCCATCAAATTTGGTATCAAGCATCCTTGGCATCCTGGAAAGGTCATGAATTGGTCGGCCGTCACGTGACGCATTGCGTCTTGACGCAATTTGCGTCAACAGACGCAAAACTGGAAACCAGGAAAGAAGGAACCGTTCAATCGACAGCCACGGCCGTGTTTATCGACTGATTTCCTCCGTATTCACAGGCAGTCTTTGACCTTACCCGTACAGCTTATACAACAGACTCAAAATCAGCATAGCCAAAAGTCATGGTCTCATCAAAATGAAACAAACAAAAAAAATCTATAAAACAGCACTTAGGAGTGAAGGAATTTTAGAATTAACATGCTCCTGTCACACACACACACACTTACACTCATAGAGAGAGAGAGAGAGAGAGAGAGAGAGAGAGAGAGAGAGAGAGAGAGAGAGAGAGAGAGCATGAAAGTGTTCAAAGTAAGGTAATATTTTTGCACTGATATGGACCATAGCGCTTGCCATAGACATCAGGTAATAACAACGATTGTCAACACACAAAGAAGAGGGAAAACAGTAAGGGCCTGGCAAACATATGACACATTTGCGCTTGAGAGCAAGCGAGACAGAAAATATTAACAGAAAGTGATTCAAGACGAGTCTCTCTCTGTGTGTGTGTGTGTGTGTGTGTGTGTGTGTGTGTGTGTGTGTGTGTGTGTGTGTGTGTGTGCGTGCGTGTGCGCGTACGTGTGTGTGTGTGTGTGTGTGTGTGTGTGTGTGTGTGTGTGTGTGTGTGTGTGTGTGTGTGTCTGTGTCTGTGTGTGTGTGTGTGTGCGTGCGTGTGCGCGTACGTGTGTGTGTGTGTGTGTGTGTGTGTGTGTGTGTGTTGTGTGTGTGTGCGTGTGTATGTACTATTACTAGAAGAAAAAGGTACACCCAAAGGGGCGGGTGGGATCTAGAGGAATAATATCCTCAACTGCCGGACGAACCAGCTGGGAGCCATCCTGCACCATCCTTCGAATCTTGCGGTTTATTCACATGGGGCGCAGGCATGCACAGGGCATTCCATTAAGACGTCAAGGGACATAACTGCTCCCGGGCAGATGCCTTTGTGTAATGGGCACTGGATGTGACGCGACAGAACCTCCTCGGGAGCGTTCCCATGGGTGTACTAGCCCGTATTTCATGACTGCAGAGCCCACCAGCTAAAAACGCCACCGTCAAGCAATTGTCGTGTGCATCCCGGAGTCTTACTCACTGCCGTTCCGCTGACAGATGAAGACAGTAAAACTCCAGACACGCCCAAAGAGCTTTCGTCATGAGGTCTTACGTGCCCTCTGAAGAGAATCCCGAGTCACTGTCTCTCCTGCTGTCAACAGGACTTTCCCTGCGGTCAGTGGGTCTTTCCTTACCGTCACTGGACCTACTACTACTTCTACTACTGCTACTACTGCTACTACTACTACTACTGCTGCTACAGACACTGGACCTACCACTACTACTGCTACTTCTACTACTACTACTACTTAACCACTACTACTACTACTATTACTACTTCTACGTCTACTACTACTACTGCTACTACTAAACCACCACCACTACTACTACTACTACTACTACTACTACTTTCACTGCTGCTACTACGACTACGCACGATGACAACGACGGCGACGACGACTAATGATGATAAAAAAACAATAAAGAGAGAAATCTTAGCATACGCATGATTACAGTAAAAAAGAAAAAAAATCCATGCAAGGGAGGTCAAAATGTCTGAGCAGTCTGCGTGATCGGCCCTACTCTTTATTAATGGCCCAAGCATTGTCAGGCACGTGGAAGCTTCGAATGGCTAGGAACTATTTACAGCGTTTAGATCTACGAGAAACTCAGACTCTCTCTCTCTCTGAAAAAGGAAAAGAAAAGATCTCGGTAACTAATTCATTGACATCCCCCACCTCCCCGGGGTGCCAAGGATGTGTGTGTGTGTGTGTGTGTGTGTGTGTGTGTGTGTGTGTGTGTATATCTATCTATCTATATATATATATATATATACAATAAACTAATAAATTCCAAGGATAAATACTGAGCGCCATTCCAGCAACTTACAGAGCAGCTTGGTGTCGCAGTGACTGCAAGAAATATTCAATTATAAACAAAGCTTGCTCTTATGTCTTAGATCGAAGAAATAGGGGGAAATAAGCATTCATATCTGCAGTGGTAGATAATTCTGCCTAACTAACAGTATGTGCTTGAGTGGGTGAATGGGGAAAAATGAAATAAATGCTTCTCAAAATGAGCCTTCAGCAAGCTCCAAGGGGGGGGGGGGGGGGGGGGGGGGGGTGGGGGGGGGGGGGATATTCTCCAATAGGGAGGAAACTCACTAGTATGTAACTCCTGGTCAGATACCGATATTTCGAAACCTGATTGTTTCTCCTCAGTGACCGCGGAAAGTGGTAATTTGACTCCTCTGCCTTTTCGGTTTTAACAAGAATGCTATCCTAGAAAAGTCTGGTGTGCAATACCGTAGTATGTTTGTTGAGTTTTCAAAAAACCAACCAAAGGTGCCACCTAAAAGCAAAAGAAAATCACGAAAGAGCAAAACAAGCTACATTTTCTTATGAAAAGTAGAAAATATAAAAAGATAACCTCTTAAGACACAAGTGCTGAGGGCCAGTTCTTGGAATGAATCCCGCAAGCTTTGTTTATAATTGAATATTTCTTGCAGTCACTGCAACACCAAGCTGCTCTGTAAGTTGCTGGAATGGCGCTCAGTATTTATCCTTGGAATTTATTAGTTTATTGTAATTTAGTCCCTTGCGGGATTCATTCTGTATGGATGACACGTTACACACAGCATGCACCCTGCGTAAGAAATGGAAAAAAGAATGAAGGAAGTAAAGAAACTGAGTGAACGATATTGACTGGATGACACGGGAAACGACTGAATGAAGCGCCAGCTGGCAGCTCTTCAGTCGGCACTACCCAGGTAGGCAGCCCGTTGTGTAAACGAGTGTTGATGAATAAGTGCAAATGGTGGATGTAAGCGCATTGAGTTGTGTAACAAGAAATGCGCTATATAAGTATTATACATTATTATACATTATTATTATTCCAAGAACTGGCCCTCAGCACTTGTGTCTTAAGAGGTTATCTTTTTATATTTTCTACTTTTCATAAGAACATGTAGCTTGTTTTGCTCTTTCGTGATTTTCTTTTGCTTTTAGGTGGCACCTTTGGTTGGTTTTTTGAAAACTCAACAAACATACTACGGTATTGCACACCAGACTTTTCTAGGATAGCATTCTTGTTAAAACCGAAAAGGCAGAGGAGTCAAATTACCACTTTCCGCGGTCACAGAGGAGAAACAATCAGGTTTCGAAATATCGGTATCTGACCAGGAGTTACATACTAGTGAGTTTCCTCCCTATTGGAGAATATCTCCCCCCTTGGAGACTATAAGCTTGCTGAAGGCTCATTTTGAAAAGCATTTATTTCATTTTTTCCCCATTCACCCACTCAAGCACATACTGTTAGTTAGGCAGAATTATCTACCACTGCAGATATGAATGCTTATTTTCCCCTATTTCTTCGATCTAAGACATAAGAGCAAGCTTTGTTTATAATTGAATATATATATATATATATATATATATATATATATATATAATATATATAACTCGTTCTGTCTGTCTGTCCGTGTGCATGTGTGTGTTTGTGTGTGTGTGTGTGTCTGATGCTTATACAAAGCCTCACTTTTCGGCAGATCGCCACCAAATTTGGTATCAAGCATCCTTGGCACCCTGAAAAGGTCATGGACTGATCGGCCGTCACGTGACGCATTGCGTCTTGACGCAATTTCCGTTGACAGACGCAAAACTGAGAATCGGGAGAGAAGGAAATGTTCAATCGACTGCCACGGCAATGTTTCTCGACCGATGACCTCCGTATTCGCTGGCAGCCTTTGGCCCTTATCCCTACAGCTTAAGCAGTGGATTTGAAGTCGTCACAGGCAAAAGTCAAGGTCACAGGAACGGTTAACACAAAACTGTCGATAACTCGCCGTTTTATTATCCAATTTCAATGAAATTTTACACAAATGTGCACAACTATAAGTCCACCAACAATGTGAGTTTCAAAATCCCAGATAAAAGGTCGAGGTGACGAGTGCGACTTTCACCTTGGGAGAGAAGTAAATCTTCACTCGCCATCCACAGCCACGTTTCTCGACCGATTTCCTCCAAATTGGCTGGTGCCTTTGGCCTGTACGTCTACAGCTTATCCAGCAGATTTGAAGTCACCATAGCCAAAGGTCAAGGTCACATGGACCTCGAAATGTCAACATAAAAGTATCAATAACTCCCTTTCATATAATTCGATGCCAATGAAATTTCACACAAACGTGCACAACTATAAGATCCACCAATGATGTGAGTTTCAAAGTCCAAGGTCAAAGGGCAAGGTCACAAGTGCGACTTTTACCTTGAAAACACTAATCTCTTCATAACTTCCGGATTTATTGTCCAACTGCATTCAAAATCATCATCAAAAATAATATAGACCCTCTAGGAAGAAAGGTGGCAGAGTGGTTAAGACGTTCGCCTTGCCAATCCAACGTGTGAGAAGTGCGTGGGTTCGAGCCCCGCCTTTCTCGCCCTTTCTTTCCCAGTTTGAATGACAAATCGAACTGAACGTCAAGTCCATCGGATGGGGACTATAAGCGAGCCGGACCCGTGTGCCTTCCTGGCCCCCTGCACACGTTAAAGAACCCACGGCAGTTGAAAATCGAAAAGAGCAGGGGGGTTCCCCGCTGCCCTGGCAAAATTGATGTAGATTGAAGATAGCCGCCTGGTATTTCTTACCAAACCACAAAAATTGTCACTGACTGTTGTCGTGTGCCATCGTGCACCGGTGGAAATGAACATCGCATGCATCCTATATGAGAAACTGGAGGAATAAATGAGATAAATGAAAATGAGTGACTGATATTTGAATGGCACGGGAAACGACTGAATGAGCGCCAGTAGGCTGCTCTTCGGCCGGCTCTACCTGGGTAGGCAGCCCGTTGAATTGAGTAAGGTAGTGTGTTTACTGTAAAGCGCTTAGAGTTTGGTCTGTGACCGAGGATAGGCGCTATATAAATACCCAAATAATATAATAAATAATAATGCACAAAGGTGTCCTACTACTAAGAGAGTGACTGTGCATGTGGATATATGAAAATATACATGTACAAACTGAGTATGTCTCCCTCCCGTGTTAAGTGTTGCGCGCACTGGCCGCTCTGCGACCCTGCCCCGTGTGCAGTAAGTAGCTCATGACATTGTCTGGGGTCTGAGGATGCTTGATACCAAATTTGGTGGCGATCGGTCAACAATTGTGGCTACGGCTGTCTCCTTTCCGCAGTACGCGCTGCGCCCCCTGGCCGCTCTGCAGCCCCTGTCCCGTATGCGGTAAGTAGCCCACAACATTGTCTGTTGTCTGGGGATGCTTGATACCAAATTTGATGGCAGCTGGCCCTACACCGTGGCTACAGCTGTCCCCTTCCGGGGGTAAGCAATCGGCCAAAAACTGTCGGTACGGCTGTCTCCTTTCCACGGTAAGTGCTGCGCGCCCTGGCCAATCCATAGCCCCCGTCCTATGTGCGGTAAGTAGCCCACGACCTTGAGGATGCTTGATAACAATAAGCGCTGCGTGCCCTGGCCGTTCTGCAGCCCCAATCTTTGTGCAGTATCTTTGACATTCCCAGGGTGCCTAGGATGCTTCATACCAAATTTGGTGCAGATTGGTGCAGAACTGTGGCCGTGGGGCACCTTTATCCCTCCTGCTGTAAGCGCTGCGTAGCTTGGCCGCTCTGCGGCTCCCGCCCCGTATGTGGTACCTATGACATTTCTAGGGACCGAAGGATGCGCCATACCAAATTTGGTGCAGATTGGTGCAGAACTGAGGCCTTGAGGCACCTTTTCCCCTCTCATGGTAAGCGCTGGCCTGGTGTGTGGTAAAAAGCCCATGATCACACACACATACACAGACACGGATGGAAAATGTATTGCCCATTGAACCCATAGCACACTCGTTCTGGGTAGGAGCCGGCCTTGGTTCGAAAAACCCTACTGTGGGCCTGATGGAATTTGAATCCAACCGTCGATCGTTTGAGAACTGTGACCGTGCATAAGGAACACACACACACACCACACACACACACACACGCACGCACGCACGCACGCACGCACGCACGCACGCACGCACACACACACACACACACAGAGATAGATTTATAGATTTCCCCATCTTCCCCCGCTTACCTCCATCGCCCTTCCCCCCCTTCTCCCTCCTTCTTCCTCCACCTCCCCAGGATGCCAACGGTGCTTGATACCAAATTTGGTCACACACACACACACACACACACACACACACACACACACACACACACACACACACACACACATACAGAGATAGATTTACCCACCTTCCCCCCTTCGCCCATCCCCCCTTCTCCCTCCTTCTTCCCCCCACCTCCACCGGGGTGCCGAGGATGCTTGATATCAAATTTGGTGTCGATCGGCTGAGGAACTGTGGCCGTGCATAAAGAATCACACACACACACACACACACACACACACACACACACACACACACACACACACACACACATACACACAGATTTTGAAAATATATAAGATGCATGGGTGGTAGCGAGGTGCGGGGAGAGGGTGGTGGGTGGTGAGTGGGAGTCATTCTGGTGGTGTGTCAGAATAACTCCTCTGGAGTCAAACTGACACACACAGGGAGTTAGTTTTGTATATTCTAGTTGAACTCCCGGGGAGTTAACATTTACATATGAACAGTTTGAACTCCCTGGGAGTGAAACCATTCGAGGATTCAAATGTTTCGTTACACGGGTCATGCTAACTCCTATGTGTTACGACGGACACCTCGGTTCGACCTCTTCCAGTCCCAAATATCAGAAGTGAAAGAGGATCTATCTAAACCATGTCCTTATATGGCTACCTACCAGAGGAGACGCCGAAACACTCTTGTGTCATTTTCGCTTGTTATCATCTGTTCTGTGATAAATGTAACGTTTGTAAGCTGGTACCTCTACACTCCATGCTGCTGACAACTGCATGGCCAAACAGGGTAAACAACTCCTTCCTGCTTCAGGGATGGACATCATCCACCCCAATACCCTCAGTACCTCTCCCTCCCATTCCTGACCCAATCCCAATCTGTCCAAACGCCATTCTGCACACACCAAAGCTGTCAACACACAGCACACAATCCCAAGAGGCTCTGTAAGGGATATGGAATGCTGTAACCAACATCCCTAGTCTTTATTTTCACATTTTTCTCTATCATAATTTTCAGTACCATTTTTTGTGTTGTTTCTATTGTGCTTGTTTGGCATAAAAAAGACTGGTTTGAAGTCAATAATGGTCAATAATGCTGAGACAGTTAAAACAGATGATTTCAATGTTATCATACAGAGTTTAGAAAGGTTAAATCAGAAACATGCTCATGGTTTTAAGTATAACCGAATGAGGTTTTCTGTAGTTATTTTTACGCAGATTTGTTGGAGAAAATATCTATCACTGCTGATTCCACGTATTTTTTTTTATTAATGAAGCAACCTCTTAGTGACTAACATTACAATTGCATGAAAGGAACAACTCCCCCCCCCCTTTTTTTTTTTTAAGTATTAGCCTGTTTCAGTCAGGAGGGAAAGAAACTTAAAGAAAGAAAAAATCTACATCGTAACTACTCCCTCCCTCCCCCCCCCCTCTCTCTCTCTCTCTCTCTCTCTCTCTCTCTCTCTGTAAAGTGCAAAAGTCCAAGTAAAGTTTGAAACGAAGTGTTATTCCCAAAGCGTATACTCAGTAGTAAAATGTCTGCTAAGTTTCTCAAACTGCTGACTTCCAATGACAGTGACCTGTCTCTCAAGCCAGCAGCCCCACAATATTCCAGAAACAAAGTCATTTCCATCTCAAAGTGAGTGTCACACACACAGAGAACTTTTCAGATAGTACCATAGCTGGCAGACTCCATTACGCTTTCTCTCTGGAAAGCACGCTTCACAGGCACAAAATGAAACGTCAGCTTAGACCGAATGCGGAAACAATTCATGGTCTCGTCAGCGGGCTGGGGAGTCCATACAGGAGCTACTGTTGTGAGCAAGACCGGCCGATAGTGTCCTGACCACCATCTCCAAAACTGTGTGGTCCTGAAGTTGACCTTGCTTGCTTGAAGAAGTGGTCTCTTTGCTGTCAGAAAGTGATCTTAATATATTCGTCTGTAAAATTATGAAACAGATGAGTTGACGTTGTTTTTGGTGTCATTTATTTTTTGGCGGCTGTCATGTTTTAGGACTCTGTGGTGGGAAGTGTGGAGGCCAAGAGGATTGAGAAAGTAGTGGTGGATGGACTTTGTGCCACAACAGTAAATGAAATTTGCTCTCACTGGTCCTTTTTGCTCCTGTGGTTCCTATAAATGTGGTTCATAGATGGTGATAAAGCTAAAGAAAGTAGTAATGAGGCTTCATGGCATGTCAGGTAAACCCATCACACCGTCAAACCACTGAATATTCAAAGAGGAATGAAGGGAGGAAGAAAATAAGAAAGAAAGAAAAGCAAACAAATGTAAGATCTAATTACAACATAGCCATTGCAACAAACCTTCAAAAAAATTAAATGCAAAGGCAAACGACACAAAAAGCAGTGTGTGTGTGTGTGTGTGTGTGTGTGTGTGTGTGTGTGTGTGTGTGTGTGTGTGTGTGCGTGCGTGCGTGCGTGCGTGTGCGTGTGCGTGTGTGTGTGTGTGTGTTGTGTGTGTGTGAGTGAGTGTCTATTTGTCTATCTGTGTATGGTTGCGTTGCACACATGGTTCCATGATTAAGTACAAGAGAATGGAACGATAACCAGAGAAAAGACAAGCAGAATGAGCAACAACAAATTGAGATAATGGGGAATTACAGAAAGCCAAACTGCACACAAAAAGTATTCAAAGACAACACACCGACAGAAAGGCAAAACACAAGAGAAATAGACATTTAAAAACAAGAATAAAAAAAAAAAGGGGGGGGGGGGGGGGGGAGGGGGGGGGGGTGGACAAGCCAGAACTCTCCTGTCGCTGACGTTTCCTATAATTCAGCTTCACTTTCCACCCCAACAGCGCCCATCTCACACCCACAACTCCTTCATCTCCTGCTCAGCCTTTGAAAACTGAAGCCGACAGTGTCAGCAAAGAAAGAGCGACGTGTGTGCACAAATCACGTTACCAAACCATCAAACCTGCTTCTTCAAACAGTCAGACGCCACGGAAGGGAGCAGCTTCCTTCTCATGTCTGGGAGAAACACGTGGACCCTTTACCACAGCCCAGCGGCAGAGGCAAAAAGCAACAGAAAGATCGTGTCAGACAAGCAAAAAGAACGCCCCAGCCAAATACAGCAAAGTCGAATAATGCGTGTCCAATCACGCGTTCGGGATGTACATTAATCTGGTAAATTTCCTCAGTCTTAAAGGCCAGGCGGCAAGCACTAAATCTATGGAATATACATTTCCTCAGCTTTCTGAACAGGAAGGGTTGGCTGGTTTCTGTTATAAGTTTCCCATCCTCATGGGATGGAGGGAAACATAATCGAACACTAATGCAACATTTAAATGCTTTTAGTAAGAGATGCCATCACGCATAACAATGTTTTTGTATCCCTGATTTCTCTTGGTCCTATTTTGAACCAGCTTCTGTGGTTCTTTGTTAGTTGTTATGGAGTGACAAAATGCACTGTGCTGCATAAGAGTTGATTTTTAAGCGCCCAGTTTGGTACCACCATGTACTTGGCATATTGTTGATTCTTATTTCTCCGGGCAGGTAAAAATCACTGCATGGTATTAATGATACGTAAAGACACACAGGAACTTCTTTAACTGTGGTCAATACCTGCTGTGTTACTGAGCTATATCAATATGGTTGCACTAAATCTTCCTGTTCTGCATTCACATTAATCACAATTCTTCATCATCGTCATCAAAATAACATTAACAATGATCAAAATGATGATGACTATAAATTTGTAGAGTATAACCACACATAATAACATTGACTATAACCATAAATTCGTCATCATATATCAATAAGGGACGAAACCTTCATGAACATAATCAAGATGCCGTTTATTATAACGAATGGGAGCACACGAGCTTTTCCTCCAGTGTTGGCGGAGTTGTTGGTGTCATGAACATTTATTCATCAGCTTCATTAAGGATTGACAGGGAAAACATAAGAGGAAGTTAACTATTGTAACACAGTATGTGTTATGAGAATAGAAGTGTAGCTAAAATAGAGCCAATTGTATACCGTTCACAATCGACTAGAATAAAACGACGATAGGGTCCTGTGGTAGAAATGGGGTCTATGTCAGCTGCAATGGTCCCTGAAACAGCTACATAGTCCCAATTATACTATGAAAGCAATGACCAGGACAGCTGGCTTTTTCAAAAAGAAGGACGGAATTTGGGGGAGGAGGAAGGAGGTGAAAAAAGACAGATATGAATGAAGAAGTGATATAAGGATGGCAGGACAGTATGCAACAGACAGGAAATACAGACTTCCAGAGTCTGAAACAAAGCAGAACAAATGAAAAGCACATAAAATCGTTTCAGGCACACTGCTCATAAAGATGACCTACACGTGAACAATATAAAACACAAAGAACAGGGCGACTATGACAACATTGAGGGAAAAGGCAGAATATAAAACAAAAAGAACAGGGCGACTATGACAACATTGAGGGAACACAAGAACAGGGCGACTATGACAACGTGAGGGAAAAGGCAGAATATAAAACACAAGAACAGGGCGACTATGACAACATTGAGGGAAAAGGCAGAATATAAAACACAAGAACAGGGCGACTATGACAACATTGAGGGAAAAGGCAGAATAATAAAACACAAGAACAGGGCGACTATGACAACATTGAGGGAACACAAGAACAGGGCGACTATGACAACATTGAGAGAAAAGGCAGAAATATAAAACACAAGAACAGGGCGACTAGACAACATTGAGAGAAAAGGCAGAATATAAAACACAAGAACAGGGCGACTATGACAACATTGAGAGAAAAGGCAGACTAAAAAACACAAGAAAAAGGGCGACTATGACAACATTGAGGGAACACAAGAACGGGCGACTATGACAACATTGAGGGAAAAGGCAGAATATAAAACACAAGAACAGGGCGACTATGACAAACATGAGGGAAAAGGCAGACTAAAAAACACAAGAACAGGGCGACTATGACAACATTGAGGGAAAAGACACTTGTGGCGCATTGCAGCCCAGCAGCAGAGGTCCAGATAACAGAAAGATCGAACCCACAAGACGGAAAGACGTCCCTGCCATCATAATCCTAAATTCAGATACGAAAATAATGTGGATCCCATACCTCGGGATGTAGTCATTTTGGCCATTGCTTGTTCTTAAAGGTCACGTCAGCAATACCAGACTGACAAGGCAGCATTTCATGTGATTTCTAACCACATTACGATATCATTTTAAACCTCTTGGCACACATGTGGTTTCTGACCACATTACGATATCATTTTAAACCTTTGGCACACATGTGATTTCTGACCACATTACGATATCATTTTAAACCTCTTGGCACACATGTGATTTCTGACCACATTACGATATCATTTTTAAACCTCTTGGGATACAAGTGATTTCTGACCACATTACGATATCATTTTAAACCCCTTGGCACAAACGAAAATACAATGAAGTTCACGAGCCGCATTTAAAACTTTTTTGATAAAGATGCCATCATACAACACTGCTTTCCCATCCTTGTTTTTCTGTTGTTTAGTTCAAATGCAAGTCTGCATGTAACAAGCTGGAGAATGATAAATGCACGGGAAAATGTTCGCCTTTTCAGTACTGAGTTGATACTCAAAATCAGCCTGATAATACAAAATGCTTCTATACTTATTTATGGAATTGAATTAAATATGTACCAATAGAAAGAAAGGAAAAAGAAACGTAGTACCAGCCAACTTTATTCAAATTGTTTCCACTTAGTGGGTACTTTTTTTCTGTGTGTAAACAACGGTTCACAATAATACAGTTGCTGGCATCATCATCACAGTGATAAATCAAAGATAAAGATAATTTCATTCGCGAGTGTTGCTATACACAAAACGAATGACCTTGGTGAACAAACTGAAGGCGTTGTTTCCTTGGAGAATAATCAACAACCGAGCTTCCAAACTTGAAAAAGATCCATAAGGTCAGCAGAAGCGTACACAACATGCAAGCTACAATGGATTTTGAAATAGTAAGTGCTGAAAGTGTATAAAACAT
>JAMYXO010004194.1:0-17983 GCA_033310375.1 Conus canariensis | reverse complement strand
CGGGGACCGTTGTCAATCCCCAGCCTGGAAAAATCGGGAAATAAAAACTCCCTGGCATTTTCCCCCCATCCCCTGTTCAAAAACAAAAAAACTTTTTTCCTGAAACCTGTGAAAATCACCCCAAGCAAATTTCAAAAAAAAAAGTTTGGGGATGTGAAAAAAGCAAAAAAGAATGCTTTGGGCTGGAAAAGGGGCTAAAGATATTAAAATACTCAAAAAAAGTGGCCCCAAAGGGGATTTTGGGGGGGGTTTTCTTAGGTGAAATTTTTAAATTTTTGGGGGGCCCCCCAGTGGGGCTTACCATAGAAAATGGAAAAGGGGGGAAACTTTTTAAAACCCCCACAGTCCGGGAAAGTAAAAAAAACAAAATTCCCCTTCCTTTTTGTTTTTTCCCCAAAAACAAATTCTAGTGCCCCAAAAAAAATGGGTGAAAAAGAAGTCCCCCTCCAAATCTGTATTCTCTCTTTTTTTTTGCCCCTTTAAACATGAAATCCTAGGGGGACGGGGACAAGGGGTTTTGGGAAAGAAGTCCCCCTCCACCAAAAAGCAAATTTTTCATTAAAAGACCATGATTTTAAAAGCCCCTTTGGGCCCCCAACTAAATTTTTTGTAAAAACCCCACCCGGGTGAAAATTTATGGGTTTTACTAAAAAAAAATAGTTTTTTGCGCAATTTTTTCCCAAAATCCCAAATTCTGCCCCCCCAAAAAGCCCCTTTAACCGTTTAATGCCCCCCCGGGGTTTTTTTCCAAACCAGCTTAAAAATAAACCCTATTTTGATTTTTTGGTGGGGGACTGGCCCCCCACACAGTAAAAAAAATAACTTTCCCTTTCATCAGAAAAGCAAAACCTGGGAGAAAAAAAAAAATCCAAAAAAAAAATCACTTCCGTTTCTCCCCCTGAAATTTTTTTTGGTAAAATGACAAAAAAAAACCATTAAAAAAATTTTTTACAAAAAGGGAGAGGAGGGGAGAGGGAAAAGAAAAAGGGAGAAGAAGGTCAATCTAAAATTTATTAAAAATTTAAAACCAAACCTGAAAATAAAAATCCCATTTTTTATTGAGTCAACCATTGGCCAATTTCCCCCAGATGGCCCCCAAAAAAAACCGACTCTGGGAAAAAAACAAAATTTTTTTTTTTTTTCCCCAAACCGGGGGAAAATTTTCCCCCCTTGGAAACCCAAATGACAGGTAAAAAAAAAAAAAAAAACCCCCCAAAAAATGATAAAGGAAAAAACAAGCTTTTTTCGGGAGAAAATTAAAAATTTCCCCTTTTTGTTTTGTTTTGTTAAAAAGATCTGGGGGCGAAAAACATGAAAACCCTTTAAAAATGATCTAGCGCTCTCAAAACAACCCACGTACCCAACCATGAAACAAAACCCATGCCGGGGAAACCCCAAACAAACGCCCCAACAAACCCAACCAACAAAACCCACACCCACAAAACCCCACTTTTTGGGCACTACGCACAACGCATGTACTTTCACACAAAAACATAAACGCACCCACGAAAAAATTCACAGGCAAAACAGAAACAGTAACAATGGGGGTTTATGTTTTTGGGCTTTTTCTTTTCTTTTCAAGAAAATATTCAAAAAAATGTGGGGCTAATTCCCCCAATTTGTAATGGTTTATGCAAAAAAAATGGGGCTTTTTCACCCAGTTTTTAAAAAGGTTTTTTTGCAGAAAATGGGGGTTGCAAAAATTCAGCCTTTGTAAGGGGTGTTTAAAAATTAGAAACTGGGGGTGCTAATTTCAGCCGGGTTGTAACGGTTTAAAATGCAAAAAACATGTTTGTGTTTAATTCAGGGTTTTTTTAAAAGGTTTTTATGCAAAAAAATTGTGCTAAATTTTTAGCCATTTTTGTAACGTCTTATGCAAAAAAATTGGGTTGGGGGCTAAAAAGCCCAGTTGAAAAAGGGGGTTTTTTAATGGGGAAAAAAATTTTTGTCAAATTCCCCAAGTTGTAAGGGGGGTTTTTTAAGGGAAAGAACTTTGTGTGGGCTAAGGGGGGGGGTTTTTTTTTTTAAAACTTTTTAAAATTGCAGAAAAATGTGGGGTGGCAAAAATTTAAAAAAAAAATTTTTAAAAAGGCCCCCTTTTAAAGAAAATGTTTTCCCCAATTGGGGGCCCCAGTTTTAAGGGTTTTTTCCCAAAAACCCCCCCCCCTTTTTTATGCAGAAAACATTGTGGGGGGCTAATTGGGGGGCCCGTTGTAAAACGGTTTTTTGCAGAACATGTGTGTTTAATTCCCAAAGTTTTTTTAAAAAAATTTTTTTTGGGGGTTTGGGGAATTTTGGGGGGGGGGTTTTTTTAATTGGGGGTGAAACTTTTTAAAAAAAATTTTTAAAATTTCCCCAAAAAAAATTTTTAAATTTTCCCAAAAGGTTTTTCCCCCAAAAGGGAAAAATTTGGGGGTTTAAAAAAATGGGGGTTTTAAAACCGGGAAACGTCCAAAAATTTGGGGGTGGGGGTTTTTGGTTTCAATTCGGGCCGTTTATTAAAAAAAATTTTTTTTTCCCCCACAAAAAAAATGGGGGGGTGTAATACCTTTGGGGGGGTCCCCCCTTTTTAAAAAAAAGGGTTTTCTATCAGTTTGAAAAAAGGCCCCCCCCCTTTTGGGGGGAAAACATGTGGGGGCAATTCAGCCTTTTTTTTGGGGGGGTTTTTTAAAAACCGGGTGTTTTCAGGGGGAAAAGGGGTTTTAAAAAAATTTTTTTTAAAAAAAATTTTTAACGGTTTTTTATGGGCCAAAAAAAAAGGGTGTGCAAAAAACGGGCCCATTTAACCGGTGTTTAAAAGCGAAAATGTGGGCTAAATTCCCCAAAATTTGTAACGGGGGGTTATGCAAAAAAAAAAGTGTGCTAATTCACCCCCATTTTTGTAAGGGGTTTTTATGCAGAAAAAATGTAACCCCTCAAAAAGGTGACCCCTGTTTGGGCCTAATGGTTCACTTTTTTTTAAAACCAAAAAAAGGGGTTTGGAAATCCTAAAAAATATATAAACAGGTTTGGGAAAAAAAATCAATATCATGAAACCCCGTTTTTTAATTTTTTTTTCTGAGACATCCCCAAAAACAAAAGTTCCGGGAAAAGAGAGAGGAAGAGAAAAGGGGAGAGGGAGAAGGAGGAGGAAGGAGAAAAAGGGAGAAGGAGAAGAGAGAAAAAAGGAAAGGGAAAAGGGGAAGTTTTCATGTCCCCACTGTGTGTACTCTTTGTGCGAAAAAAAATTAACCAAAAAAACCCCCCCCTTTGGCCCCCTAGTTTTCCTTTTTTGTTGCCGGAAAAATTTTAAAGAACAATTAAAAAATGGAATTAAAAAAAAATGTTAGGATGTTAAGATGTGTTACATAAAGGGTTGTCTTTTTTCTCAGTAAGCTGAGAAAAAAAAGGGGGAAAGGGGGAGCTTTTCTTCAAAATTGACGGAAAAGGGGGAAAAAAAAGGGGGGGGAAAAAATACATGGTCAGGGAGGGAGAAAAAATAAAAATTTTTTTAAGGGGGAGGGGGTCATTGATTTTTTTTTTTTTAAAAGGGGAACAAAAAAAAAAAAAAAAAAAAAAAAACAAAGAAAAATTTTCTCACTGGTTTGCTTGGGTTTTAAAAAAAAAAAACTTTTCTGAAACCCAAAAACTAAACTTAAATCAAACCCCAAAACATAGAAAAAAAGCTTAAAAACTAGCGAAAATTTTGTAAAAAAAAAATGAAAATTTTTTTACTTAAATTTCAGCGGGCCCTCAAAATACTTTTTTGTTAAGGGTACTTTCCTTGCCAAATTTTTCTTTTTTTTTCCTTTCTCCTTCAACAGTAATTTAAAAAAGGGGGTTTAACTTCAACATTTTTTTAAAAAAAACTTTTGGGGGAATTCAGTAATTGGGTTTTTTTTTACATATTTTTTAAATTTTTAAAAAAAAATTTAAAAAAAAAAAAAACCTTTGGTTTTAATTTGAAAAAAAAATTTTTCTTTGGGGGGTTTTGGGGGGGGTTTTTGGGGTTTTTTGGGGTTTTGTTTTTTGGGGGTTTTTAAAAAAAAAAAGGAACCCCCGGGGGAAAACCCCCAAAGGGCCCACTTCCCCATTTAAAAAAATAAAAACTCACAATACAAAAAAAATAAAAAAATAAAAAAAAAAATTTAAAAATTTTAAAAAAAAAAAAACCTTTTTTAACTTTTCCTTTTAAAAACCCAAAACTTCAAAAAAAACGGGCAGAAACTTTTTTTTTTAAAAATCTTTTTTTTTCTGAAAAAAACTTAAATCAGATGAAAAAAAAGTTGACCTTTCAGAAACCAAAAAACACGTCAGGTGGGAAAATCTCTGAAAAAGGGGTTTTTTAAAAGGGCTCGCTGTAAAAAATTTTATGCTCCAAAAATCAGTCCCCCCAAAAAAAAAAATATTTTTTCACTTTTAAAATGGGAAAAGCATGGAATGAAACACAGAGCTTTTTTTACCTTTTCAAAGAAAAAAAGGGGGGGAAAAAAAACGAGGGCCTGGGGTGAAGCAGAAAAAAGGGCTTTTTCTTCTTTTCAGCCGCCACTGAACAGGTTAAAAAAAAAATTTCAGGTTTGGGGCTTTTAAAAAATTTTTTAAGCTGAAAATTTTAAAAAATTTTAAATATTTTGTTATCGCTGCAAAGGGCCCTTTTCCTTTGCCCCCGGGTTTTGAAAAAATCATTAACTTTGGGTTTTTTTTTTTCTGGTACGGGGCAGAATGTCAGGGGGGGTTTTTCCCCCTTTCTGGTTTGGATTCTTCCAAAACCAAAACACCTTTTTTTTTTTCCCTCCGATCCCAAAAAGGACCGGGAAAAAACCCAAACCGGAAATATGTTAGGGGCCTTTTGCTTTCAATGAAGTTAAAAAATTTAAAAAAAAACGGTTTGCCTCGGCGGCACGGGGGAGGTGTCCTTCAAACAGGCAAGCAAATTTTTACCCAACTTGCCCCCAAAACAAACCCCTGGGGTGTGGGTTTTTTTTGGGGGGTTTTGTTTTTTTTTTTATTTTTTTTTTTACAGAAAAAAACCCCCGGTGTTTTGATTTTTTTTTTTTTAAAATTTAGGTTTAATTTTTTAGGGTTTTATTAACCCTTTTTTAAAATTTTTACTTGGGAAAAAACCGGAACATTTTTTTTTTTGCAAAAAATCGGAAATTTTTTTCCTTTTTCCCCTCCATTTTTAAAAAAAAAAAAAACGGAAAAAAAAAAAACTGTTTAAAAAACACTGGCTTTTTTTTTGGGTTTTTTTTTTTGCAAGGTACCCTTTCCTTTAATTTTTGGGGAACCCATTTTTTTTTTGCACCCCTTTCTTGAAAAAAAAGGGGAAAACCCCCTTTGGGTTTTTCTCTTTTAAAAATTTTTCTAATTTAATTTTCCCCTTTGGGCCTTTCCATTTTTCCTTTTGCTTTCCCAAGTTATTGGTTTAAAAATGTGATACTTTATAATTTCTCAAAAAATTTGGGGTTTTTCTTGAAATTTTTTAAAAGCCCCTCCCTTTTTTAAAGGGGATCTTTCAAAAAGGGAACGGGGGAAGGGGTTTTCCCTTTTTTTTGCACAAAAGCCCCCTTTTTAAATTCTTTTTAGGAAAAATTTTTTCATGGACTTAACTATCTCATTATGAATGAGTTCCAGGTTTCCATCCACTGATGACTAGTGGGCAGGGGGGAATCCCAAATTAATTCCCCTTCTATTCCTCATACCCTCATAGTCACCTTTTTTTCCAGTTTGAAATTTTACGGGAATGACCAGTGAAAATTTTCCCCTCTTGACTTGAACATCAAAATAAATAAAATAAAATAAAGTATATAGTAGAAGTAAAAGTGACAGACATATGTGGAGCAATTTACTGTCACTGTGTCTGGAAAAACCATTTTTCTTGGGAATTTAGGGAGCGGGGGAAACGTTTCGGTGTTGAACAGGGACAAAATACGGGGTCTCCCAAACCAGCTACAAAATCATTCACCTCGGGCATTTGTTAAACAGGCTGCCCCAAAGGTTTTCCCCACTGGGTATTTGGGGGCCCTGGCCCTTTTTGGGAATGCTGTACAATTTTTAAGGGTTTCATTTCACCACTTCTGACATTTCTTCTTTGCGTTTTTGGGCCCGGAAAAAACAATGCTTATTGCAGTCTTTGGGTTTTTCCTCAATGAGCAAAACCAGTAAAATCCATTTTCGCACGAGTTGCCCCCTCAAGAAAGTTGGACCTTTTTTAAAGCTTCGGATTTAAGCATTTCCCCAAAATTTTCCCGTTGGTATGAAATTCAGTAAATTTTGGGCTCCTTTGTTTTGGGAAACCCTTTTCTTTTTAATTTATCAAAGTTTCTTCATCACTCCAAAAAATGCTTTTTTTTTTTTCGGTGGTAGCGGGCTTTCGTCCTAGTGGGAACCGGTCACGGGAAAGTCTATGGGGGGACGACAGGGGCGATTGATTTAGTAGTATTTTGTAGTATTAGGTAGGGGGGACTAATTAATACATGGGGCTTTTAAAAGCCTTTTCAATTTTCCCTCATGTTTTTTTAAACTTTTATGACGGGGTTGGAAACACATGCAATATAAAACTTTTTCCACTTAATTCATTCAAAGCTTTTTTAAAAAAATGGGACTTTAAAAAATTTTAAGTTTTTCGTCCAGCAAATTTTTTAAAAAAAAATTAGGTATCATTAGCAAAAATTTAAGTTGCAGTTTGGCCCAAAATTGGTTTCAGTTAGCCCCAATAACTCTGTTATGAACGTGAAAACTCCCCATTTTTTGTATGAAAAAAATGCTTAAAAATATTTTTGCCTTCCGAATTTCTTGTTTTATCTGTTTCAGGGGAGCTCAAAAAAAATAGTCCACACTGTAAAGTCCGTTTGCTGGTTTTAAATATTTTTGGAAAAAAAATTCAAATCAATTTCCCCCCTTTAAAATGTCTAACCCTTTTTAAAAAGTTTTCAAATTTAAAGTTTAAATTTTTAAACTTTCTGTTTTTAAGACATGTTTGTTCATTTTGCAAGAATTTTAGTAGCTTTCTTTTTTACTCTTTTGATTTTCTAATGACTTGGGCTTTCAAAATGTGGGGGGGACCAGATTTATTGCCATATTCAGAGCAGTCTAACCATAGCTTTATATAATTATTTAAAAAAAGTTTCTTTATCTTAGGTAAATAAAAAAATTTCTTTTTTTTAATTCCCCAAAAAACATTTTGGTTTGTTTATTTAAAAAATTCACTTTTGAAATGTGAGTTCAAAAGGGTAAATCTTTATCCCCAAAAATTTTCACCCGATTTTTCTTCCTCAAAATTTCTGTACCTGGGCCCAATTTCCCCAAACCATTTTCATGTAGTATTTTTATGTTCTGGATTTTTTTTTTTGCCAACAATTTCAAAAACTTGACATTCTTTCAACGTTTTAAAAAACCCGATTTTTTCCCCTTGTTTTGAACCGTTTTGGGGGGCAATTTAAATTTTCTTGCAGACTATTTTAGTTATCTGATTTGTCATTTTATTTTTTGTTTTTTCTCAGCAAAAATTTTACAAAAATTTAAAAAAATTTACCTCCCCCTGGAAGGTCATTTTTTAAAAATAGTAAAACAGTACAGGTTTCCCAAAATGCTCCCTTTTTGGAAATTTTTCACCCTCATTAAAAAATCTTTTCGTCTTGGGGGCGACAAAAAACCAAAAAATTTCCCACTTTTTTTTTAAACCCTTTTTGTTTTTTTTTATTTGACAAAAAATTTTTCCAGTCCAGTTTTTGGGGAACTTACCTACTATACCTATGATGCTTCATTTTTTTTTCCTTTTAAACTCACATGCGGAACCGTTTAAAAAAGCTTTAGGGAAAAAAAATAAAAGGTAAATTATATAAAAACAGAGTACTTTTTTTCTTTTAGCATGGTAATAAATCTTCCATATACTTTAAGTAGATGTGATATATGCAGACCTTTTTTTAAGAAAAGCCATGTTGGTATACTGCAAAACAATTTATTCTCAGTGAAGTGAGATACTATGACATCTCTTATGATGGATTCTAGCACTTTGCATGCAATACAGGTTTAAGCTTACCGGACGATAGTTGCCTGGCTCAGATTTTGACCCTTTTTTAAAAACCGCAGTAACTTCTGCCGATTTCCAGTTGAGGGGTAATTTTTCCTGTCTCAAAATGATTTATATTTATAAATCTTACATGAGCGGGGGTACAGCTAACTCCTTACTTAATTCTTTTAGAACTTTGGTACAGTATTAAATCAGGTCCCTGCGCTTTAGATTGATTCATTCAAAACAACTTTTTCTCTACTGCAGCTGAAGTAATTATTATATCTGTAACTGAAATTTAGATTTACTTCATTCAGTAAGATCAGGTATGTTGTTTGTATCTTCATTAGCAAAGACACTTTGAAAAACTGTTACTCATTTAAAACTTCAGCTTTTCTCCATATCTGACTTGGCCAACCCTCCTTTACCATCATTTAGAGTAATTTACCCCTGTGTTTACTTTTTGTACGTTCTTGCCACGTATTTCCAAAAAAATTTGGGATTTCTTTTTTTACATTGTTCTGCTATTTTTACGTTCATAAAGCTTTTCTTGTTTGATCTGATTTCCTTTTGCCCTTA
Source organism: Conus canariensis (assembly GCA_033310375.1). Lineage (NCBI taxonomy): Eukaryota > Metazoa > Mollusca > Gastropoda > Neogastropoda > Conidae > Conus > Conus canariensis. The sequence goes on along the minus strand of JAMYXO010004194.1, from coordinate 9,414 downwards.
TTTGCATTTTTTGCCATATTTACATGTATTTCTTTCCCATTTTTTTCGTCAATAAATACCTTTGAAAAAGTTCATATTTTTTTCTTAATCTTTTTAGTACTTTTACATTCATCCAAAGTGGTTTAGCATTTTATTTTGGCTACATTTAGTCTTTTGAATACATTTTGTCCCATACATTCTTACAACTTCACATTTTAAGACATTCCACATTTCCCTCGACATCTGATCATTTTGTAAGCAAATTGACACTCTCGGGAAAGCATTTTCCTCATTTTATTATTAGTCTCCTTTTTCTTTTAAATCAAATTTGTACCTAGGGTTTTCTTTAGCCCCTTCTCTTTGGGAACATTACAGTTCAATATGTTAAAATCAAGTGATCACTTTTACCCAAGGGTCACATTCAATACCAGAGATCAAGGATTCTTCATTAACTAAAAACTAAGTCAATCAAAATTGGGTTTGGGTTTTGTTTCTTCCCGAACATGAGTTGGGCTAGTCACTTTTTTTCTGTATTAAAAAGGCATCTCTAAAGTTTTCAATAAATCATTACTTTTATCACCAATTCCAAGTTCCATCCCATTTTACCAGAGGAAAAATTAAAAAACACCAAATAAAATCTACTCATTTTTTCTGCTTTTAGCAAGTTAAATAGCTCATTTTGTTTTCATCATTTGAGTTTGGGCTTTCTCTATATATACACCCTACTAATTTCTGTCTCATCAATTACCACCCCTAACAGTAACACCATAATTGCTCTTGAAATTTGTTATTCCCAAAACTCTACGCAAAGTTGTGCATTTTAGCTCCTTTGCAAATGACATGGCTATACCCTTTTAGGTTCCTTATTTAGAAACATATCAAAAGCCAGGAATTTCAAATTCAACATCTTTTGCTTGCATATAAAACATTTTTTTTCTCTTACTTTTTTCCCATTAAGCCCAATAATATCTGGCTTCTCCTCATTTATAAATAAAAAAAATTTTATACGAATTAAAAAAATATCCTTTTTATTCAGGAAGACTATCTACATTTTCTGTACAAAACTCTCATTGAGGTCATTACATTTAGAATTTTCAAATTATTTTTCCCTAAAAAAACAGTCTGGAATGTAACATTTGTGAAATTGTCATTAACTTCAGAGGAATAAAGTTTTTGCTTTGTACAGCTATACATCTTGTGGTTTGCTCGACAGTCAGTGTTTCACCAGTTCAGGGGTCTGGACCTCGTCCGGACCCTGATCTGAGACAGCAGCACCAGCTTGGTTCTGTTTGGGTGTGAATGGGCACAATCTTGCCAGCATTGTAAATCAATTTCAAGTTTGTCTCCCATTTGTCTTCTTTGGTTCAGTTCAGCTTTCAATGATTTGATTTTGTTCTCTTTCTTTTTTTTATGGTGTCATTGTTTATAAATGTAAATCTTGTTTTCTCCTTCCTTGACATGCTTGTTTAATCCTTGGACATTTTTCATTATTTTTTTTTGGCTTCCTCAGTTCTGACTTCCATTCTCAGGAGTCTTGGTTTTTTGCATTTTTGCCTACCTGGATTCTGCCTAACCTGACTGGGTTATTTACTCATTTCTCTGAACATCTGTGATTTTGCTCACCAAATCTCTGACTCTTTCTGGTCTTCATTCTTCCTTTCTTCTGGAGACTCTACTGAGCTCTTGGTAGATTGCATATTATTACGTTGAGCTTCCTCTTTTCCCTCTGCTCACTTTCTTCCATGTAGTCTTTGACCTTTCTCTCTACCACCTCCTCTATTTTGCTTTCAACTTCTTCCAGACTTTCTTTCTGTGTACCCTCTAATCTGTCCAGTCTTCATGAACAGAGGGTCAAACACTTTCAAACTACTGTCCATTTTTCCCTCAAGTCTTGATCTGTGCCCTTTTTCTCCATTGTCATCCTCTCTACAGTCCTCACAAAACCCTGAATGAAGTTACCCCCATGTTTCAGACAGTTATACTGTGCTCCTGTCAACTCAGTGCATGTCTTGTGGCACCATTCTTTTGCACCCATGGCACTCTATCACATCATCATTACCTTTTCTTTTGCATTCTCGCATTTCAAGCAAAACCCACGGACTCCTCTGATCGAAACACTAACAGGGAACCATATCAGAGAAAAGGGGAATACTAGGGAAGAACATGAGGAAATTAGAATGGAAACCTTAGAAGAGAGAAGAGCTTTTATCAAACTTAATATCTTCTTCAAAGGCAGAGCTAAACTAACTGATATTCCAATGGAACAAGTAGTATTGAATAAAAGTAGCACCAGGAGTGGCGGTCAATGTTATACCATAAATGCATCAAATATTGACAGCCACTTACATTCATTTTATCCTAGTTCTGTGCGGCTGTGGAAAACTCACTGCCGGGTGCCATCAAGATTGCACAAATGCAGTCTCATTTAAAAAGAAAAATTGATACGACAGTTTTGAGATCTGCTATTGACGATTTTCTATTTTATTTTTTAACTTCCAGATATTTTATGGTTACCTGGGCCTGAATCTGGCCATTGCTTTTAACTTCTTGAATATCGAGTGCGACCCTTTGTTGCCAAATTTGCTCCAGAGGCCAACAGACTAAGTCGCACTATTTTATGTTATTTTATTTTTACTCTTTAACATAGGTGTGGTGGACCTACTCGTTTTTGAGTGAACCAGTGTTTTAGGAAGAAGAAGAAGAACCCGTTTAGTTTTTGAAGGGAAATGTTGTTATAGAGAACCCTGGCGAACCAAGCAAAATCCAGGCGAAACTGACTTAAAAATATATTAACTTTTTCGCAAAATAAAGTTCATTTGTTAAAACTGAGGTTTTAAAGTTGATTTTTTTTGCTAATTTTTTTTTTTTATTGATACTTGCAAAAAAAAAATGAAACACATGCTAGGTCGGGGGGTTTTTTCTAGGTTGGGTCAGGTTACCAGAACCCAAGAAGTTTCATTATAGGCCGTACCCTCCAAACTTACTCATGTAAAATTTACACCAAAAGAAACTATACATGTAAATTGTAAGGTTTTTTTTATTGAGTTAAAACAATAATGAAATAATATTTAGAGTAATTAATATCAATACATTCTTTTAAGTAAGAAATAAAGTAAAAAATATATGTAGGCCTATACTATTCTACATACTTGTAGCAGTGTTCATAAATAACATTGAAAGTAAATTGGTGAAATAAGATACAATTGTGTAAATATTCTATATGCACACATATATGAAGATAATAACAAGTCAGGTCATTTAAGACAGAACGGATGGTAACTTTCTTCTGCATTTTGGGATGTAAGTGGTCCTCTCTGCACGTTTGCGTTTTTTTCTGGTGTGGTTCTTCCCTCCATGTCTTGGTGTTATGGCAACATGTCCATCTTTTTTTCTTTGTTTACCCGTGCATAAAAATTCTTTTTTGGTCTGCTTGTAGCGCCAAAATGGGGAGTTTGTGTTATACTCCCTGTTTGGCTAGTATACTTACCATGTCAGACCATAGCATTCAACGGCAGTTAGCCAGCTCTGTCAGGCCGAATTTTTTCCGTGGCCAATGCAGTCATAAGACAGTCACGTGATGTCACCCCACTTCCGCCCCGGAAGAAGCCAGTGTCACTTCCTATAAGTCATTCAGCGAGGCCTGGTGTATGGTGACCCGAGAACCTTGGCGCCAGAGGGGAAGGTAGGGAGGGAATTAGAGTCTGACATGGTAAGTATACTAGCCAAACAGGGAGTATAACACAAACTCCCCATTTTGGCGTCATATACTTTACCATGTCAGACCATAGCAGAATTTAAAGGAATCGGAGGAGGGCGAGCGCCCTAGTGGTTCTTGGGGTTGACCGATATGGCTGCATTGGCCGCCACAAAGGAAATCCCCTTAGACCATCAGCTCTGGTCATGCGGATATCCTCAGGTAAAAATTAATGAAGGGATTTTCCGAACGCCAGTAGGCTGCTCCAGCAGGTGGCGCATGGGGACAGAGTACTGGAACGCTGTGGAAGTGGCCAGTGCTCTGACCTCGTGGGCCCTGGGTGATAGGACAGGAGATCCTTGTACGCTGAGCGTAGGTAGATCTCACCGTCTTGGAGAGCCACCTGGAGATAGTTCCCGCCGAGATATCTCTTAGTATTGTTGGGGTTGAGGGAGATAAGGAGTCGTCTCTGGGAGGAGCGCCTGGGGCGTGTGCGTTCCCAGTAGTACTGAGACACCTGGAGGGGCAAAGGTCCATGTCTCCATCTTTTTCTCCCTTTCCCAAGATGTCAGAACTCCGGAAGGAACTTGAGAGAGACTGAGCCGTCCCTGTGGAAGGCGATATCTGTGGGGTCACCGCTGAGGGCGTGAATCTCACTTCGTCTTCTGGCGAGGCCAGGGCGAGGAGAAAGGTGGTCTTAAAGGAGAGGAGGTCAAAAGGAATAGAAGCAATGGGTTCAAAAGGGGTTTTTCTGAGGGCATCGAGGACCGTAAAAAGGTCCAGAGGGGAATGCGCCTAGGGGACTGAGCTTCCCGTAGAGCAACTCCTCTAGACACCTCTCTGAGGAGAAAGTCATTGTCAAAAGAAGGGCCCCCCAGTTGACGAATGGTAGTGCAGATAGCTGATCTGTAGCCCGAATGGAGCCAGCCGACAGCTTAAGGGAAGAGGATAGGTGGGAGAGGAAATTTCCTATTTGGATGTTGGAGGGGCAGTAATGGGCAACAGAGTTATCTGAGCACCAGGTTATCCATCTCTCCCAACGGTAGTTGTAGAGGGATTCGGTGCTGGCTCTGCGAGATGCGAGGCGAAGTCCCGTAATCCCTGAGAGGCCCCTGCCCGGCTAGTGTGTCTAGGACGGACTGGGGTCTCTCCGAGTGGGGGGTAGATGCAGATGTTCGCAGTTGGGCTGGCATAGAAGCCACGCGTGTAGGCGAAGCATCTTGGGATTGGAGTGAGGAAGACCTGACCGGGGTTGTCTCAGCATGTCCCAGCGAGGGCTGAGCCGGAGGGGGGGAACGTGGGTGAGGGATTGGGGTCCGGGAACCAAGACTGGGTCGGCCACCATGGCGTTACGAGGATCAGCCTGGGTCTTTCCAGCCTTGCCTTCCTGATCACCTTGTGTAGGATGGGGAAGGGGGGAAAGGCATACGCCAGTAGGCCCGTCCCGGGGAGGGATAGTGCGTCGACTGCATCCGCCTGGGGATCTGGAACGGGAGAGACGTACAGGGGCAGGTGATGGTTGAAGCTGGTGGCAACAGGTCGATCATGGGCACAAACCAATGGTTGCGCGACACCAGCGAAGGAGGGCCTCTGTTCTGAGGGAGAGGCCTATGGAGCGGCCTCTCCCCCTTTGTTGACATAGCAAGCTACCGACGTATTGTCCGTGAGGAGGAGAAACAAGTCGGTGCGCGACCTTGTGCTGGAGTTGGAGAAGGGCTAGCCTGACCGCTTCCAGCTCCCACTCCCCGAGGCGTGTGACTGTCCTCCACGTGGGCCCCCCAGCCCAAGTTGGAGGCGTCTGTATAAAGTTCCAGTGGTTGGGTTGGGTTGGGAGGGAGATGGGGACCCCGGTGGAGAGAGTGGCTGGAGTGAGCCGCTCCTCCGTCGCCGAAATGAACCAGTGTCCGAGGGGAATGACCTGGTCCCAGCGGTCGGAGGTCTGTGACAAACGTCGGCGGAACTCCCTCTGAAGTTGGCGTTTGGGGACCCGCCACAGGGGAATGAGGGGAGACAGGGACTCCATCATTCCTAGGAGGGAGGACAGGGTTCTGGCCGAGGTGTGGGGTGCCTGTGACAGGCAGGAGATGAGGTCCACTATGCGTGCAGGCCTCTCCGGGGTCTGCCAGACGAACCGTAGGAATCGTCTGTGGGCCGGGTGAATCAGGATCTGAAAAATAGGCGTCCTTCAGGTCTACGGATGTGGCCCAGTCGCGATGATGGATGGAGTCTCGGATCTGGGTGGGGGTCTCCATCTTGAACTTGGTGGGCCTGAGGAACTTGTTGAGGGGCGAAAGATCTAGAATGGGCCTCCATCCTCCCGAGGCTTTTGGGATCACAAAGAGTAGAAGCCGGGGTTTGGGTGGGAAATCTCCGAGATGGCCCCTCTTTTGAGGAGGTCTTGGACTTCCGTGCGAAGAGCTTCTGCTTTGGCGGGGAGGGTTCGTTGGGGAGGGAGGGGGAGATAGCATGAGGGGGGGGACGCTCGTGGGCCCAAGGAAGGCGAAACCCTTCCTGTAGCACCGCCACTATCCAGGGGTGAGGCGTATGCGTCTCCACTGGTGGGCATGCCGGGAGAGGCTGCCCGCCAGGGGGGGCGAGGGTCTGGGCTGGTGGGGTGGGGGATAGGGCGAGGGGGGGTGCTACCTGATCTAAGTCCCCTCGGGCTGTCTCCCTAGTCAGTCCGGGAGCGTGATGTTGGCCTAACCGAAAATTTTGCTGATGGGGTTTTGGCTTAGGCCTTGGGAGAAGATTAGGTCGCTTGGCGGGCCGTGCGGTGCGGGAAGGCGATTGTCTGGGATAGGGTCTGTGCCTGGGGAAGGAACGAAGTGGGGGTCTAGCAGGGCGTGGCGGTGGCCTGGGCGCAAAGGACACAGCCTGCTTGCGTTTCCTCAACTGCTTGTGCTATGACGTCAGCCGAGTAGTCGCCAAAGAGCGACTGGACCTGGCCCGGGATGCATCGCAGGGCTGCCTTAAGCGTCGGGGAGAGAGAGGCGCGCCAGCACGGCCTCTCTCGCGACAAACAAGCAGTTGAAGTGGCTTCTGGCTGCGCTGTCCGCCGCAGCCGAAAGGTGATGCGAAATCTGTTAACTAGGTGTCGCATGAAAGGATCGCTGAACAAGCGAGGGTCAGGCTCTTGGTGCGCCTCAGAGCCGGGTCCCCGGTACTGGGATGGCACCATCGTCCCGGCCATAGAGCCTCCGCTCGCTGAAGGGGCATGTCCAAGTAGGTGTGTCCCGCCGTGGTGTGGAGGATGCCCATCCTGGCTACTCGGACCCATTCCTTTAGGTTCTTAAAGGAGATGGCACCGGAAGTAGGGGGGGGGCAGGTGGGGGATCAACCGACGGTCCGACTGGGAAATGCCCATCTCCCTGGTCACGGGATTGTCCGTAAACAAGGAGGCGACTGAGGGGTTCTTGGGTAGATTGGTCTAGATCTCTGGGCCGGGGGAGAGGGAGAAAATTCGTCAGCGGGTGCGGCCTCCCTCCTAACGAGGTCTGGTCGCCACCGTTCTATCGTGCGGACATCGTACAATGAGGTGGGGGCTAGCTCCTCGTCATCGTCCGCCTCAGGGAGGTACTGGTCCTGAGAGGGTTTCATAGCACCCGTCTTCAGGAGGTAAGTCGAGGGGTGCCTGTAGTGTGTCCCCGGTGGCCCTATAATCGGCGGCCGGGACATCGTCCTGCCGATAGGACAGCGCCCGAGGAGGGAGACCAAGGTCGACCCAGGGTAAGTGAGGCCGGGTGCCACATTCGACCATGTAGCTGGTCGTGCTGGGTGTTGGCGTTAAGCCACTGGTCTCTCTCCGGGGGCATAGAGCCACCGTCCCGGGGAGGTAAACGGGCTGTGGCGGCCCTGGGGAAAAACCATGGTAGGTAGGCCGCACTCAAGGTCTGACCAGCGCGTTGGGCGAATGCGTAGGTCAGACATCCGCCGAGTCGTAGCCACGAGACCCTCTTCTTCTTGTAGGCAGAAAGTCCCGGGGACCCGGGTAACCTGAATCACTGTTGGGGGGGGGCTTGAGAGGCCGTGGGCCTGTCGTCCCCGTCCAGGTCCGTGCACTGCACCATACACGTCCTTGGAATGGGCCTGGGAGGGCCATAATGGTATGGAGGAGGATGCGGAAGTCAAGCCCCCAACCCGCGAAATGCGGATTGGTCAGATGCGGTCCCGTGTTCCTCCCCCTGGAGGAATATGTCAGGTTACCCTTGGTCCCACTGGTAGATCCTCCCCCGGAGGAGCGGGACCGCGGACGTTGCCCAAATGGGGATCCGAAAGGTCGGTTCCCCAACGTCCAATACCCCTAGGGAAGAAGGTGACGTTCGATCGGGGTAGGTCGACCGTCCTTGTGCATGGGCACGGCGGGCCCATGGCGCGGCGTGCCCGCACGCCCAGGATTATGGACACCACCGAGGTCGTGCGTCGGGGTGACCATAAGGCTGCTTCCGGAGTCGAAGCGCTCCTCGAGCTCAGGTGTTGGCTGCACCTGTGCCCGGTGGGGCCGAGCGCTATGAGTGCACTATCAATTTGGGGGGAAAAAGAGATACTGACTCATCAAGGCGAGTGACGGATGGTGATTCCATCCCAGATCCGTCACCCGTGCTGGTCCGCGGCTCGGCAAGGTGCCCCGGGGGCCGAGATTCGCGTGACTCAGCATGATAGTTAGAAGTCTCCGAGCGAGTCCGTAGGCTAGAGGGCAAGCTGGCCGATGGAGAAGGGGTGGGGGAGGGCGAATTCCGTTGGCTAGTCTTTGCTCGGCCGGGCCCCTTGAGGGGAGCCTTGCCATTAGACTTTCTGGGCAGCACCTTGAGGGGAGCTTTGCCCTTAGACTAGCAGGCAGATCAAATGAAAGGCATTTTGAAATGGTGGCCGCTTGCCTATCAGCCTTGGGACGCCGCGGTCGTGCGTCCGTCGGTTTGGTAGACGAGGAAGATCACGCGTCCCTTCCGCGGAGAAGTCGTCTCTGTCTACCCGAACCGTACGTTCATCAGTGCGAACGGATTGCTCCGAGATGGAATCGACCCGCGGGTTCTCCGGGAAATTGAGCGAACTCCGAGCAGTGGAGTGGCTCGACCCGGCGGTGTCCTTCACCATGTTGGGCACAGGTGGATAGAGCAAACCCGGAACACACGACCGCAAAGAGGAGACAAGGTGGCCGATCGAGAAATTCAATTAATCTCGATCGTCCGTGTGGTGTCGTGCAAAGTGCTCGAGAGATCGACTGAAAACTCGAACTACCCGTACACGCCACCGGTCGTGTGACTGGTATGGCTATTAATAGCAATCTCTACACGTGGAGTATCACTGTGTATAGGTGTGATAGTTCTTGGGCACTAAATCTTAATAAGCAGATCAGTGTCACACACCCTTACTCGAACACGTTCTACCTGTGAAGGGTAAAGAGTACAGGTGTGATAGTTATTGAGCCCTAAACCTTAAAAGCGGAACCAGCACAAAAGCGTGCTGAACCCGAGCTCGGCAATATGGTGGGGGAACACGACCGGCGAGGGTGCCGACGATCGCGAGTAACAAAGTCGCGAGAGTGCCGGTAAAAGAGAAAATCTTTAATAAATACGCTCCCGAGAGTGCCGGTAAAAGAGACAAATCTTTTAATAAATACGCTCCCACCAAGAGCCTCAACGGCAAAAATACTCAGGGTCTAGTGCAAGCCGGAACCAGCACAAAATGCGTGCTGAACCCGAGGCTCGGCAATATGTGGGGGGAACACGACCGGCGAGCGGTGC
>JAMYXO010004193.1:5000-17983 GCA_033310375.1 Conus canariensis | reverse complement strand
AAAAAAAAGAGGAAGAAAAAGGAAAAATAGGGGGGAAAAAAAAAAAAAAGGGGGAAAAGAAAAAAAAGGGGGAAAAAAGAGGGGGGGTAGGGTGGGGGGGGGGAGGGGAAAGAAAAAAAAAAAAAAAAAAAAAAAAAAAAAAAAAAAAAAATTTTAAAAAAAAAAAAAAAAAAAAAAAAAAAAAAAAAAAAAAAAAAAAAAAAAAAGGGGGGAAAAAAATAAAAAAATTTTTTGGGGGAAAATTTTGGGGGGGGAAAAGGGGGGGGGGGGTTTTTTTTTTTGGGGAAGGAAAAAAGGGGGAAAAAAAAAAAAGGGGGGGGGAAAAATTTTGGGGGGGGAAGAAAAAAAAAAAAAAAAAAAAAAAAAAGGGAAAAAAAAAAAAAAGGGAAAAAAAGAAAAGAAAAAAAAAGGGAAGGGGGGGGTTTTTTTTTAAAAAAAAAGGGGGGGCCGGGAAAAAAAGAAAAAAAGGGGGAAAAAAAAAAAAGGGGGGGGGGAAAAAAAAAAAACCAAAGAAAAAAGGGGGGAGAAAAAAAAAAGGGGAAAAAAAAAGGGGGGGGAAAAAAAAAAAAAAGGGGGGGGGAAAAAGGAGCAAAAAAGGGGCAAAAAAAAAAAGGGGAAGGGGGGGAAAAAAAAAAAACCGGGGAAAAAAAAAAGGGAAAAAAAAAAAAAGGGGAAAAAACCCAAAAAAAAAAAAAAAAGGGGGGTTTAAAAAAAAAGGGGGGGGGGAAAAAAAAAACCCCAAAAAAAAAAAAAAAGGGGAAAAAAAGGGGAAAAAAAAAAAAAAAAAAAAAAATTTTTTTTTTTTTAAAAAAATTTTTGGGGGAAAAAAAAAAAAGGGGGAAAAAAGAAAAAGGGGGGGGGAAAAAAAAAGGGGAAAAAAGGGAAAAAGGGGAAAAAAAGGGGGGAAAAAAAAAGGGGGGGGAAAAAAAAAAGAAAAAGGGAAAAAGGGAGGGGTGAAGGGGTTTTGGGGGGGGAAAAAGGGGAAAAAAAAAGGGAAAAAAAAGGGGGGGGGGGTTTTAAAAAAAAAAAAGGGGGAGGGGGGAAAAAAAAAAAACAAAAGAAAAAAAAGGGGGGGGGGAAAAAAAAAAAAAGGGGGGGGGGGGAAAAGAGAAAAGGAACCCCAAAAAAAAAAAAAAAAGGGAAAAGGGAAAAAGAAAAAAAGGGAGGGGGGGGGGGGGGGAAAAAAAAAAAAAAAAAAAAGGGGGGAAAAAAGGGGGGGGGGGAAAAAAAAAAAAAGGGGAAGAAAAAAGGAAAAAAAGGGGAAAAAAAAAAAAGGGGGGGTTTTTGGGGAAAAAAAAAAAAAGGGGGGAAAAAAAAAAGAGAGGCACAGAGAGCAGAGAGGCCAGAGAGAGCAGCAGAGAAGGGACAGAAGAAGAAGACGGGGCAGAAGCAGGTGAGTGAACAGAGAAGGAAGAGAGCAGAGAGAAGCAGTGAGATGGATCAGGCAGCGGACTGCAGAGAAAGAAGACGAGGCTGGAGATGATGAGCAGAAGACGGTGTCGATGGAGCAGCCAGAGGGCGAGAGGGTGTTGAACCACTTTTGTTTTTGTGTTTTGAGAAGAAGAGCAGAGAGGGCGTTCATGCAGAGGTATGAGAGGTCAGCAGCAGAGGAGCTGAGAGGTTTTTTTCCGTTTTTTTTACTGTTTCAGGAGAGGTGGTCTGAAGAAGTGGCAGTAGAATAGAGAGAGTCGGTGCTTCTCTTTTTTTTTTCATTGGGATAGACAGCTGAGCAGAGAGAGACAGGAGAGATGACGAGGTGAGAGGCAGGGGCCCAAGAGTGTGAGAGGTTGTGTTTTTTCTAGAGGAGGTGCCGTTCTTTTTCAGGAGAATGAAGGAGACAAGAGTCCGGAGTGGCGTGAAGGGGTCTTTTGTAGAGGTTGTTCGAGACGTAGCAGAGAGATGACGTGAGAGAGGTTCTGCAGGGAGAGAGGTGTTTGAGTGAGGTATGTTTGGGTTTAGAGAGAGAGGAGAGCAAAGAGAGTGAGACAGGCAGAAGAGAGAGCCGAGGGCACCATGGTGAGCAGAGAGGCCGAGAGAGAGTGGTGTGTTAGAGACAAGGAAGCATGCCAAGAGACGAGAGGTACTGGAGAGTAGAGGTGAGCTAGAGAGGTATAGACGAGGTGTTTTATTGTTGTGTGTGAATGGGAGAGCTAGAGAGGTTAGAGAGTAAGAGAGGTGTTTAGAGAGGTTTCTGTTTTCAAGAACGAGGGTTGTGTTGTTTCACCTTGTTCTTCATGTTTTGTTGTCAGAGTGAAGAAAGACAGAGTAAGAGTGAGCCCCAGAGAGGTGCTGTTGTTTTTTAGAGTGAGAAGCAGGAGAGAGCAAGGAGCAGAGAGAGACCACTTGAAGGAGAAGAGCAGAGAGGGAGAGCGAGAGGGTTATGTGTTTTGGAGAGGAGTTCAGAGGGGCAGAAAGCAGAGGGCAGAGCAGGAGACTGAGAGCAGAGAGGTTTGTGTTTTTTTGTTCAAGAGGCCCAGAGAGTGAGAGAGTGAGAGCACAGACATGATACAGCAGAGAGAGTGGGAGCCAGAGAAGGGCAGCAGAGAGATGCACGAAGAGAGGGTGAGCAAAGGAGAGGTGGCCTAGAAGAGCAAGTGAGAGAGAAGCCAGGAGCCAGAAGGAAGAGAGAGAGAGAGAGAGACTGAGAGAGTGAGACAGAGAGCGTGAGAGGTTTGTTTTTTGTTGAGAAGTGAAGCAGAGAAGACGGAGAGGTGTTGTTTTTGTTTTTTGAGAGCAGGTGTTGGTTTTAGAGAAGATCGTGTAGCACGAGAGGTTTTTTTGTGACAGATGTGATTCTGGAGAGGGGAACTGAGTGAGAGAAGAGTGAGCTGTGAGAGCCCGATGAGACTGTGAGTGAGAAGGGCGCGGGGGCCTGTGGTTGTGAGTGAGTTCGAGTTGTGTAGTGAGGTAGGGACCGTGGGTGGATGCATATGAGGTTGTGGGAGGGGTCGCGTGGGGGCGCTGAGGGCCGAAGCCATGTGAGGGGGCGTGGGGGTGGGGTGTGTGTGGTTGTTGGGAGATGTGTGGGGGGGGGGCTTGGGGGTGGCGACTGGGGGGGGTGTTAGGGGGGGTGAGTAGTGAATGTGTGAGGCTGTGGGGGGAGATGGGATTGTGTGGGTGGGGGGGGGGAGTGGGCGGGGGGGGAGGTGTGGGGGGCAGGGTTGTGTGTGAGGTGTGTGAGTGGAGTGGCGGGTGGTGGTTGTGTGGGCTTTGAGTCGGGGGTGGTGTGTTTAGTGAGTTGTGGTCGGTTGTTGTTGGTTGTTTTCTGTTCTATGTTTTGTGAGGCTTGTGGTTTCAGTTTTTTACCTGGTGTTCAAGGAGCCAGAGTGGTGTTAGGTGTGCTTGATAGAGAGAGAGGAAGAGTAGAGAGTGTTTGTCTTGTTTTTATTTTGGAGAGGGAGACGAGAGTGGAGAGTGCTCCTAGGACAGACTTGGATAGGAAAAGAAGCGGGGCAGAGAGGACTGAAGACAAGAGGAGCATGGAGAGTGTAGGGGGGACAAAGTGAGTTTGCGTGCTGAGAGGGGGGTTAGGGGTTTGTAGTTTTGTGGGTGTTTAGTGCACAGAGCAGAGAGTACAGAGAGGTGTTTTATTTTGGTGTGTGGTGTTGTTTCGCTGTCGTCTGTGTTGTGTTCTTCTGTGGTTTCTCAAAGAGGGTTACCTGTCAGAGAGGTGGAGAGAGAGAGGTGTTTTCTTCTAGTGTGGCGGCTTGCTGGTTGTTTTTTTTTGTGTTTCTGTTTTCTTTTTGTAGGTAGAGGTGTTGAGAGGCCTGAGATATGAGCAGATAGGTGCTTTTCGTTGTTTGTGTAGCAGTTAAAGGTGCAGACGGCAGGGAGAGGTCCCAGCGCAGAGAGCTTGGAGAAGGCAGGAGAGGTTTGTTTGGAGACGGTTAAGAGAGAGTAATGCCCAGACAGAGGTGGTAAAGAGAGCAGAGAAGAGAGAGGTTGGTTCTGAGAGACCAAAGAGAGAGAGTAAGGAGAGACGGTGTTTTTCATAGAGGAGAACGAGGCTGGTTTGTTTGTTCAGAGAGAGAGCTGAGCCACTCACGAGAGCAGAAAGGACGAAGTAGAGCTGAGGAACAGGAGAGAGGAGCAGAAGAGGTACAGAAAGCAAGGCAGTCAGACACTGTGAGAGAGAGGTCTGTCGACAGAGCAGATAGGGAGAGGGTCGTGTTTTTAGCTGAAGAGAAGAGAACTGGGGAACACTGGAGATGTGGAGGAGAGGTGTTTGCGTGTTGTTTTTTTCTTCTTTTCTTACGAGGGAGCAGCGGGAGAGGGTAGTGAGCGAGAGAGAGGTGGGTTTTTGGTTTTTGTTTTGTTGGTTCTTGGCTGGTGAGGACGGCCTAGTCCAGGTGATCAGCAGTGATGTGAGAAGAGGCTGGGGGAGTCGGTTGTCGACGGGGGGTTTTGCTCCGCGCGGGGTGGTTTGTGGGGTTTTAGGAAGGAGAGAGGAGAGAGAGAGCAGAACAGACATGAGTAGAGATGAGAGGATGATGAGAAGGTTATGGTTTTTTTGTTTTTCGAGGGAGAGAAGTCATGGGCTGAGTGGAGTGGTGTTTTTTGTTTTCTGGAGGAGCAGAGACAGAGAGGTTGTTTCGCTTACACCTTTTTTTCCGAGGTTGTCCATTTCCCTTAGTTTTTGGTTGTTGTTAGAGAGAGGTCGGCCTGAACAGAGAGAGAGGTTGTGTTTTGTTTTTGTTTTTTTTTGTTGCTGTTTGACAGAGACAGAGAGGAGGAGAAGTGTAAGGCAGAAGATGTGATGAGAGAGTGACGAGGTAGGAGAGGTCATCGGGTTTGTTTTGTTGTTCGGTTTCAATTCATTCAAGCTGGAGAGATACTGGTCAAGGTGGAACAGGTGGAAAGGTAAGGAAGCGGGAACAAAACGTGCTGTGAAAAAATTCTAGGGGGAGGAAAAATATTTATGTTTTAATTTTAGCTGCATACGGTTTGGGTCGGATGGGGGTGCTGGATTCGGGTCTGGGTGGTGGTTGGTTTGGTTACTTTTTGGGTTGGAGGGGGTTGGGGGGTCGAGAAGACGGGTTAGGGAAAGCGATGTTGGAGTTAGTATTGGAAGGGTGAAGAGATTGGGGAAAAGGTATTACGTGGTACTTATTGTGGGCTGGGGGCGGGTTTGGGGGGGGCTGGGGTTGTGGTTGTTGGTTTTCTTGTACTTGTTTGGCTTCCTGTGGTTTTTTTTTTTTTTTTGTTTTAATGCGGAGACAATATATGACCCTTCCCTGGTAAAAGCCGAGTCATTTTTAGAGTCATCGGTCAATCGAGCATCAACATGCGCGAACCCCGTAAAGAAGATCCGAACACTTGAACGAGCCCGAAGTTAGTATTATCTAACAGCGAGTCAGTATAGACGATCTCGAAATCAATTTTTTTTTTCTCATTTTAGTATTTAGTTGGAGAAAAATTATATATGCAAATAACATGGGGAGCGAAACTTATGAAATAACATTGGATTATGTTTATTAAAAATTAATGCGAATAAATAAAAAAAATAAGCAAATTAGATAAATATCATGCGTAGAATAGCCGACGAGCCGAAATCAGATCGAGCTGAGCGCGAGTCATAACGAGATATGGCGACGGCGAGACGACGTCGACGGGTCATACGACCGACCAGCCGCGGAAAGTCAAAACCATTTTGTTAATTAAAAAGCCGCGGACCCGATCGAAAGAGGGAGGAACGAGGTAACGACAGTCAATTTAGTGGGCAAAAAACAAAGAGAAAATGAGCACAAGCTTGTCCAGAGGGTCACTCATGGCGTTTTGGGGGTTCATCAAATCCATGGGGTTTTCGAAAGGTTCAGCAACAAATATATCCCAGCCATGGCTCGTCCCCAAGATGGGAGAAAAAAAAATAAAAAAAAAATAGATAATATAAAAAAAGAAAAAAAAAAAAAATAAAAAAAAAAAATATAAATTAAAAAAAAAAAATAAAAAAAAAAAAATAAATAAAAAAAAATTGATATATACAACAAAAAAAAAAATAAAAAAAACATAAAAATAAAATAAAAAAAAAAAAACAAAAAAATAAAAAAAGGGGGGGGGGGACAAGAGCACAGACAGACAGAGAAGCAGGGCGGGGCTGGCCAGCAGAAGGGACAAGCAGGAAGGGGACACTTCCGGAGAGAAGAAAAGAAAGAACTAAAAGAAACAGAGTACGTCATATTGAACCAGGGGGGGTGTGGCCCCCAAACCACACCATAACCCCACCTATCCTAGATAGTTTGTAGGAGGATAAGGCCGACCCCGAAACCCGCCGCGTACGATAATCCGTAGACGTAACGACGATAACGACAACACTTGCTTGAAGGGGGGGCTTCCTTTTCTCTTTGTAGGACTCGCTGTGCTCCCACCGCTCTCTCCTACACGAGGTTTCTTTACTACCGGTTGTCTGTTAGCAGTGGGGCTATAAATAATGTTTAATGTTGTTTTTGTTGTAATAATTATTTTTACCTGGGGTATGGTTTAATATCAAGGGTGATCCTTTCGGTTTGGTATAACTCTTATAAGACCACTATAATAATGGGTTGTTCAAGTAATTATAGACCCCACATCCGTCCTGCAAGCCCAAAAGGCACTCACCGCTCCACCATCACACAACGACCTTTCTGAAACACCCGCCCCCCCCCACCCACCCACCTACCTATCCAAAAGCTGGCGCTGGTTGTTTTTCGAAAAAATCCGGCAGACAACCTAGTGCTAAAGAAAATAAAAATTTGGTGGGATGTGGGGTTGGGGGGGGGAAAAAGAGTGGGAGAAAGGGGGTTGGAATAAGGCAAACAAAAAAAATGTGTGGGGGATGAAAGTATCAAAAAATGTTTTTTTATGCACAGAAAATAAAAAATGTGATAAAATTAAATAATATGACAGAAAAAAAACATGGAAAAATATAAGATAGAAATAAAAAAAAAATACATATAGAAAATAAAAGGAACAAAGAAAGAGGGTAAAAAAAACGTGATAGGAATGAAAAAATAAAATATTAATAATAATCAGTTTAATTAGTTAGTTAGTCACGTCCCCGTAGTTAAGGTAAGTATGTAAGGTTGTTTTTTTACCTGTTTTGTTTTTTTTAGTTAAATTTTCTTAGCTTAGTTTTTGTTAGATTAAGATATTAATTAGTTAATACTTGCGGAATGTTTTTTTTTCTTTTGGCTCTTTCTACATGACTATCAACGCTGTAGTTAAAAGAAGTCTCGTGTTCTTATCAAGTCGCTAAACTTTCTCGAATTGTCTTTTAAGAAAATAAATAAAAAAAGAATAAAATATTATGTACATTAATATATATAGTTAATCAAAAGAATTATTGTAATAAATGAACATCTGAAGGTACTAAAAATATAAAAAAGAAACAAACAGGAAAATAAAAAAGAAGAGCAATGAGGTGAGTGAGATGAGATTGGAGTGAGTGAAGAAAGGAGAGTGAGATGATAGAGTATCGAATGGAAATAGAAGAGATGGATTAATAATTTGGGAGTTATTATAAGGGAGCAGGAGATTAAAGCATATGAAAAATAAGAAATACGCCGAGGGAGATAATAAAAGAAGAAAAAGAAATAAGAAACGAACGAAATGT
Source organism: Conus canariensis (assembly GCA_033310375.1). NCBI lineage: Eukaryota > Metazoa > Mollusca > Gastropoda > Neogastropoda > Conidae > Conus > Conus canariensis. The sequence goes on along the minus strand of JAMYXO010004193.1, from coordinate 10,395 downwards.
AAGGACAGGGAGGAGGGATTGATTTCTCATTTGTTGTTCAATGAAGACATTATCAGGAGGCATGATTAAAAATGGTGAAGGGTATTGTATATTGGAAAAAAATCTAAACTAAACCTAATTTATAGTAATTCGACTCTAATCTTTTTTTTTCACTTACCCAAGCGCCCACCCGACTTTGGGGCGGGGGGGGATTGATTTTGTTTTTCCATCTTTTGTTATCTCTCTTGCTTGTTATGGTTCATTTTCCTTCCTGCCTTTCCATCCATTCATTCCTTCCTTCCCTTCTTTTCTGCCCTTTCTTCTTCCTCTTTTTAATTTATTTGCTTTGTATACTGGTTATAATATGGACAACTGTCCTGTGTTATCCTCAAACAGAAAGTTTTAATCTTCTTCAAAATATCGTCATGACTATATCAATATATACCGTTCTTTCATTTTTCTCATTTATTTAGGTTTCTTTTATTCTTATAAAGTTATTTATTTTATTTTTATATATATATCTAGATATATATATATATATATCCATATATTATTTATATATGTGTGTGTGTGTAGTGTGTGGTCGTGTGTGTGTTGTGTTTGGTGTGTGTTGTGTGTCTTGTGTGTGTGTGTGTCTTATTTATTTAATCTCTCATTTGTTTTATTATCAAGGCATTTATATAGGTTTTAATTTTGGTGTTATTTAATACGAATTCATTTTGTGTATTTGCGAGGAGAGAGAGAGAGAGAGTGAGAGAGTGATGAGAGGAGACGAGAGAGAGAGAGATGACGAGAGACGAGAGCGGAGTGGGATGAGAATACGAATGCGAATAGTTTTCAATGTGGTTTGGCTATTAAGCCCATTCACAAAATACGGGAACTATGGAGGAATGGGATGGGGGAGAGGGGTACGGGTAGGGGTGAGGGATTGGGGAGAAATGGTTTCTGCGTGAGGAGGGAGGCACATACTACCGAAACGTATGTGGAATCAACGTATTACAAAAATGGACTTTACAAACGCTCATCGGGAGATGGATCCCACTTCGTGGTATTAAAATATATTTGTTAAATAGTCCTGTGACAGTCAATAACACATGTTAAATAGTCCACTTCACAAACTTTTACAGCACAATCAGGTCACGATTGGTCCTAGTGTGGGATTTCCTTTCATAGACATCTTTACTCCATGTAGTAGAAGTGACTTTATGTGTTGACCTCCTTTCACCACATAACTTGGAGGAGATTCCTCAATGATTGCCATCATTTGTGTTGTTAATGTTTTGGTTGACGTGATTCTGTGTGCCTGCTGCTATTAGCTTCTGTAGTCAGCTAGGCGGCCTGTGGCTGTGCCAACATGTTGCTTGTTGTTCTAATTTGTTCATGCTCTGTGAACATTGGGGGTAAAAATGATCGATTTTTGAATCCGTTCGCTTGTATTATTTCCTGTTCATTGCCTTCAGTATTTGGTACACTAAACAGTTATATCGGAAATCTGGTTTCTGCTACGCACTTTTTATCAGAGTAGGTCATCGCACACTAATCACTAAGTGTGTGTTTTGGCGCCCACACAGTTCATCGTTGGGATTTTGCCCTCTTCCTTGTTTTGAATGGCATTACAAGAGAAGAGAAGTGAGGGCACAGAGGGCGGAACAGCGAAGAGGCAAGGGCAAACAATTCATAGGCCTAGGCACAAAAACTCAAAACAGAGGCAAAAGAGTCGAGGAGAGGGGGCAAGGCAAAGGCACTATAAACGATGTGATCAATTATGTCTGCTTCTTGTTTATCATTGTAGGTAAACATTTTTTTCAATTCGTCAGCTTCTGCACCCTAGATAGGCCACTAACGTCCAGGCTTAAGGCTCCCTCTACTAGCACCCTTTTGTATCGGGGCTGGGGGTGGACTCTAGGGTGGGGCTGGTCTCGGCTCTGGGTGCTCTGTTCTGTAGTTGTTGTGTGTTGGTGTATCGAGTTAAGTGTGGTGTCTCCACTAGTGAGTGTTTGGACAAATGTCAGTGTTGTGTTTAGTTGTTATGTAAGGTTGTTGGCACAACAAATAGGTCTAAAAATAAATAAAGTAAACCTGGTTGGGATTAGGGAGTTTTTTTGATGATAAAGGCTCTTGGCTTGCTGCTCTGGACCTGGCACTACCCATTGGGCTTTGGTTATTCGTCGGTTATGTTGTTTCAAACACAAGTGTTTTTTCCCTTTCTGTGTGTTTCCACTTGAAAGTGGCTTACTTTCTGTGGATAACTCAGCATTTGCACGCTTTTGTGGGTAGTATACGTGTCTAGGGTATAATAGGTTATAGTATTGTATCACTCAGGTCACCGACGACCTAGTGGGGGGTTGCACTTCTGCCTTCGTTATTGAACGGGGGGGCGGGGGGGATGTTAGACGTACGTCGTCCCTTGGTGATTTTTGAGTGGGTTGTAATGGGATTGTGAGGGGGGGTGTTATGATGCGTGGTTTAGCTTGTCCTATGGGTGATGGGAGAGTGTTGCTGAGGTTTTCCTGCCATTTTAGTTCTATATATGTTGGATCGGGAGGAGGAGAGAGGAGCCAGGGTTACTCATTGAGGAGAGACTCATCAGGAAGTAGAGAAGTAGAGTGTGGGAGATGACGAGATGATGGAGTAGAGTGGTGTACTATAGATAATATGGCTTGTGTTTCCATATCGTACTGACTCGTGTACGGTTCTTCGTTTGTTCTTGTGTAGGATGCAATGAATATTTGAACTAGCTGCTGGGTTTTCGGTTGGGGAACGGGAGGGAAAAGAGTTAGAAAAATAGGTAAAGTGAACTTCATAAGGCATATATTTCTCAAGGTAGATTAGGTGTCGGTTAGCACAGTGGGGTAGGTTGTGGTAATAAGGGTTGGTAAGGTAGTAAAAGTTGGTTCTAAGACATCAGTCTGCAAAAGGCACGCCTTCAGACGCCCCCACCTATCCAAAAGTGCGGGTTCGATAATCCCGGCCGCACACCCAGGAGCACAGGAAAGAAAAAAAAAATGTGAGGAATGAATCAAAATTGTGAAAGTATCAAAAATGTGCAAGAATAAAAAATGTGTGAAAATAGCTTATTAGTTAGATAGTCTCGTAGTTTAGGTAGTAAGTTAAGGTAGTTTGGTTTTGTTAATTATTAGTTAGTTAGATATCTTAATTAGATATTGAGAGTGGTTTTTTTCTTTTGGCCTTAATACCTGGACTACATGTAGTAAAGAGTCTCTTTCTATCAGTCTCTAACTTTCGAATTGTCTTTAAGGAAAAAAAAGAAAAGAAAAAAAGAAAACGAACAAAAAGGAAAAGAAAAATAAAAAAAAAAAAAAATAAAAAAAAAATAAATTTCATATGTACCATACATTTATAAGAAAATCAATAAAAAGATAATTAATGTATTTATTATATGAAACAGAAAAGAGAGTACAAAATAAAGAAAAAGACACAAAGAAAAAAAAATGAAAGAGTATGGAAATAGGGAGATTTAATAATGAAAGAAATTAGAACGAAATGTAAGACAGGGAGGATTGATGTAACCATGAACTGGACTTTATCAGGGAGATGTTTATGATTTAAAAAATGGAGGATTAGAGGAATAGGAATAAATTGGATACTTACTATCTAATTTTGTATTAATCGAACGAATTTTTTTATTTCACTTCCCAGCGCCCAGACTTTTGGGGGGATTTTGTTTCTCCTTTTTGTTTATCTCTCTTGCTTTTATGGTTCTTTTCCTTCCTTCCTTCCATCCTTCATTCCTTCCTATCCTTTCTTTTCTGCCTCTTTCTTCTTCCCTTTTTCACTTATTGGCTTTGTACTGGTTATAATTATGACAATGTCTTTTTGTTTCCTCAATCGATGGTTTAATCATCTTCCAAAATCGTCATCGCTATATCAAATATTCGTCTTTTTCTCTTTTATTTAGTTTCTTTATTCATAAACGTGTTAATTTTTATCATATATATTATTATATATATATATATATATATATATACATATACCTTATATTATATATATATTATATTATATGGTTCTGTTTTGTGTGTGTGTGTGGGTGTGTGTGTGTGCTGTTCGGTGTCGTGTGTTTGTGTGTGTGTGTTACGTGTTCTGGGTGTGTGTTGTTGTTTTGTGTTTATTTTTTCATATCCCTAATTTGTTTGATTTATCTTAGGCATTTTTTATTTTTAGGATATTTAGGTGTTAATTTACATTCGAATTCAATTGTGACCCTGCTTGCAGTAGAGGAGGAAGAGAGAGGGGAGAGAGAGATGAGTGAGAGAATCGAGGGACGATGTGAGAAGAGAGATGAGAGCGAGAGAGAGAGAGTGGAGAGAGTGAGAGCGAGGAGGGGGACGTGTGGGAGGAGAGTGAGATGAGACGAAGGAGAGGGGTAGGGAGAGAGAGAGAGGAGCAGACGAGGGGTGGAGAGAGAGAGGAAAGGAGACGAGTGAAGAACGTAGATTGGACGAGAAGAGAGAGAGAGGAGATGGAGGAGAGAGGGGAGAACGAGAGTAGAGCGAAGAGGAGCGAGGAGAGGAGAGAGAGAGGGGTTGAGGAGAGAGAGAGAGGAGAGAGATGACGGTGAGAAGAGAGAAGAGGAGCGAGAGGAGAGAGAAGAAAGAATGGAGAGAGAAGAGCGTCGAGAGGGAGGGGAGGGAATGGGACGAGGAGGGGCGAGAGAGAGAGGAGAGGAGAAGGGAGAGAGAGGCGGAGAGACGAAGAGTGAGGGGACGACGGCGGGGAGAGAGGACGAGGGAAGGGCAGAGAGGATGGGTGGGAAGGAGAGGAAGAGGAGGAGGAGAGGGAGAAGAGAGAGAGTGAGTGGTGAGGAGAGAGAGGAGAGTGGAGACGAGGAGAGGGAGGAGAGAGATGGGGGAGAAGGAGAGAGTGAGAGGAGAGAGGAGAGAGAGAGGAGAGAGAGGGAGAGAGAGGAAGGACGAGAGAGGGGAGATGTGAGAGTCTGGAAGAGAGGAGAAGAGAGAGAGGAGGGAGAGAGAGAGCCGGAGAGAGAGAGGATGGAAGGTTGAGAGTTGGAGGATGAGAGAGGAGAGAGACGAGAGAGACGAGGAGAGGAGAGGAGAGAGGAGAGTGAGGGAGAGAGGAGGAGGGAGAGGAGAAGAGGGAAGAGAGAGGAGTATCCTCCTACGAGAGGGAGAGAGGGAGGCGGAGTGGGAGGGTGGAGAAGAGAGTAGGGGAGGAGGAGCGGCGAGAGTGGAGAGAGGGAGGGGAGGGAGGGACGTGAGAGGAGGAGACGGAGGGAGAGAGGAGGTAGGGCGAATGGGAGACGAGGGAGAGAGGGGAGATGAGAGAGGAGGAGAGAAGAAGAGAGGACGAGTGAGGAGAGAGATGAGACGCAGCGGTTGGTATCGAGTGAAGGAAGTCGGAGAGAGGAGAGGTGAGAGAGGATTGAGGGTGAGAGAGA
>JAMYXO010004193.1:0-2500 GCA_033310375.1 Conus canariensis | reverse complement strand
AAAAATATTTTAATTATTAGTTATTTCAGTTTTTGGGGGGTAGTAAGGTAAGGATTTTTGGGGGGTTATTTTTTATTTTTGTATTAATTAGTTAATGAAAATTTTTTTTTCTTTTTGGCTTCTACCAGACTACAAGTATTTAAAGATTTTTTTCTATCAATCTCTACTTTAAATTTGTCTTTTTAAAAAAAAAAAAAAAAAAAAAAAAAAAAAAAAAAAAAAAAATTTTTGTAATACAAATAAAAAAATAAAAAAAAGGGAAAAATAAAAAAATGAACAGGTAAAAAAAAAAGAAAAAAAAGAAAAAAGAAAGTTTGGAAATGGGGGGAAAAAAAAGAAAGAAAAAGAAGGGAAGGAAAGACAGGGGGGGGTTTTAAAATTGAAACCAGGAAGACTTTTAGGAGATTTTTAAAAAATGGAAAAATGGAAAATAACTAACAAAAATTTTAAGGGGAAATTTATTTTTTTTTTTTCATTTTTACCCAGGCCAGTTTTGGGGGGGTTTTTTTTCCATTTTTTTATCTCTTTTGCTTTTATGGTTCTTTTCCCCTTTCCCTTCCCTTTTCCACCCTTCATTCTTCCTTCCTTTTTTTTCTGCCCTTTCTTTTTCCCTTTTTTCTTTTTTTGGGGTTTTTGTACGGGTTTATAATTATACTTTGTCTGTGTTATCCTCAACAAAATTTTAAAATCATTTTCCAAAAAATTTTGGGTCATGTATTCAAATACCCCGTTTTTTCTCATTTATTTTTTTTCTTTTTTTCAAAAAGTATTTATTTTTATAAAATTTTTAAAAATATATATTTATTTATATATTTTTTAAAATTTTTTTTTTTGTGTTTGGTTGTTGTGGTTGTGTTTGTTGTTGTTGTGTTTTTTTTTTTTGGGGGTTTTTGGTTTTTTTTTAATTTCCCATTTTTTGTTTTTAAAAAGGGAAAAAAAAAAATTTTTTGGGGGGGAAAAATTTGGGGGGGGTTTAATTTTTTTTTTTTTTTTTTTTTTTTTTTCTTTGGGGGGCTTTTAAGGGGGGGGGGAGGGGGGGGGGGGGGAAGGAGGGGGGGGGGGTCGGGTTTTGGGGTTTGGGGGTTTGGGGGGGCCTTTTTTTAAAAAGGGCTTGGGGGGGGAATGGGGGGGGAAAGGGGGGGGGGGGGAGGGGGGAAAAAAAAAAGGGGGAAAAAAGTAAAAGGGGGGGGGAGGCACATACACAAAACTAGTGGAAAAAACGTTTTTTTTACAAATCCCCTTTTTCAACGCTCCCCGGTGATATGGATCCCCCCATCTGGTTTTTTAAAAAAATTTTTTAAAAGTCCTTAACAGCCCAAACAATATAAAAAGTCCATTTCCAACTTTACACACAACAGTCACATTGGCCCTTTGTGAGGTTTTTTCCTTTAAAAACCCATCTTTCTCCAGGTGAATTTGAGTGTTGCCCCTTTACCACAAAAAGGGGGGAGATTCCTAAAATTTCCATATTTGGGGTGTAAATGTTTTTTTTACGAGATTCTGTGTGCTGTGCTTTTTGCTTCTGTAGTAGCTAGGGGGGTTGGGCACTGTGCTTTTTGTTCTAATTTGTTTCTGCTCGTGTTGGGTAAATGCATCGATTTTGAATCCCCTTTGCTTGTATTATTTTCCTGTTCATGCCTTCAGTATTTTGTACACAAAAAGTCATATGGAAATCTTTTTCCCCGCTACGCCTTTTTCTCGAGTCATGCCACTAACTAAGTTTTGTTTTGGGGGGCCCCACATTTCCCTTTGTTGTTTTTCCCTTCCTTGTTTTGAAATGTTTTACAAAAACTGGGGGGGGGGGGGGGGGAAGGGGAAACGATGTCTTTTTCCCAGCTAAAAGTTTATCATAAACATTTTTTTCACTGTCAGCATCACACCCTAAAAAAATTTGGGCAGGTTGGAAAAATTTAAACCTATGGAATAAAAGCGCCTTGCCCCCCCCTTGGTTCGTCTGTGTTTCACAGGGGTTATCCCTGTTTCCTAAAAGGGCACTTTCTGTGTTTACACAGCATGAAACCTGGGGGAGTAAGTGACAGGGAAAAATCGGTTATGTATTAAACCCCCGGGGGCGACGACAATGGGGTTTTCCCCCTTTCCTTCGGGTTTTGGGAACGGGGATACGTATGTTTTTTTTAGTGGAGTTCACAAATTTTTAAAAAGTTGACGGGAAAAACTCAAAAAAGGGGGATATGAAAAAACTTGTGTAGGAAAAACCCGAATTTTTGGGAAAATGCGGTTTGGGGGGGGAAAAAAAAATGAATTTAAAAAAGGCATAAATTTCTCAAGGAAAGAAAGGGGGGTTTTGTTACGGGGGGGTTAAAAAATCCGCTGAAAAGGCACGCCTTTTAACGCCCACCTATCCAAAACTGCGGGTTCGAACCCCCGGCCGGGGCAAAAAAAAAAAAAATGTGAAAAATAAAAAAGTTGAAAGATAAAAATGTGAAAATAAAAAATGTGGGAAAAATGGGTTAATTAGTTATTAAAATAGTAGTTGGTA
>JAMYXO010004192.1:0-18000 GCA_033310375.1 Conus canariensis | reverse complement strand
GCTAACGTTTCCCTGAGCCCAGTTATAAAAATGACTTGAAAAAATTTTTTAAAAAAAAAGGGGGGGGGGGGTGGTGGGGAAAGGGGGGGAAAAAGGAAAGGGAGAAGGGGAAAATGGGGGAATAAAAAAAGGGGGAAAAAATGAAATGGGGGAGGGAACAGAAAACAAAAAACAGTAAAAAATGGGGGGGGGAAAAACAAGTAGAGGCAAAAAAATAAATCCCCTTTAAAAAGGGGTTTTCGAGGGTTTTTCCCTTTTTGCAGCTATGAATTTTTTTTATATCTGAAAAAATTTTTTTTTTTTTTCCCCCAGTTTTTTTTTAAAAATTTCCCCCCCCCCCCCCCCCCCCTTTAAACCCCCAAAAATTTTTCCCAAGTCAATTACTATAAGATATTCAGTTTTGGGCCCTGCCTTTTTTTTCCCCCCACAAAAAATTTGGGGTTGTCTAGTTTTTGTCTGATTTTTATTAAAGTTTCAAAGGCTGTCCCAGTCTTAAAAAAATTTTCCTGGGCTGGGTTTTTTTTAAAAGGGGAAAAAAAATCCCCAAAATTTTTTTTCTGTTCAAAATTTTTTCATGAAATGAAATCCTTCATGCAGCAGGGGGGAACCTTTTGGGAAAACCCCCTTGAAGACAAAACCCATTCAAAAGGGGCCTGTCTGGGGCCCTTTCCCCCCCGTGAACCGCATTTAATAACAACGGAACCCCCCCCCGGGGGGAGGCCCCCCCCCTTCCCCCCTCTCTCCCGGAAAATTCAGACTAACCCCCCCCCCCCTTCCCCGGGGGGCCCCCCCCCTTCCCCCCTCATGGGGGACCCAAATAAACCCCCCCCCACCCCCCCCCCGGGAGGGCACCTCCCCCTTCCCCCCCCTTTACGGGGGAGCCCCGCCTAACACCCCCCACCCCCCCCCCCGGGGGAGGGAAACCTCCCCCTTCACCCCCTCTACGGGGGCCCAGACAAACCCCCCCTCCCCCCCCCCCCCCCCCCCCCCCCCCCCCCCCCCCCCCCCCTTTAAGGGAGTAAAAAAAAAGGGAAGTTTTTTTTTTAACAAAAGGAAAAGGGGGCATTAAAAAAAAAGTTTTTTTAACATATTTAAGTCGTACAGTCGTTTGGTCACCTAAAACTATTTTGCGAGAGTGAAAAAAGGGGAATCATCAGCCCTGAGGTGGCCCCATTTTTTTTTAAATTGAAAAATTGGGGTCGTGGGGGGTTTGGGGGCCCCCCTTTCCCCCTCCCTTTAAAGAATACGAAGCTTGAAACCCTTTTTACCCCCCCACCCCCAAAACTTTTATAAAAAAAAAAAAAAAAAAAAGGTTTGGACAAATGGAGCCCCCCCCCCCCCCCCCAACTATACCTCCCCCCTCCCCCGCCTTGATTAGAATTTTGGAGATGATAAAGGACCCCACCCCCAACCCACCCCGTGTTTGAGTTCTACAAGAATTTGGAAACCGGGAATCATCACTGCCCCCGCACCCCTTGCCTATTCTTCCCCTTCCCCGCTTTTACAAAAATATATATAAAGATGTGAATTATCCCCCAATCCCCCCTTTTCTTTTTAAATTTTCAGGACGTTGGAAGATAAGAGCCTTCACTGCCCCCTCCTCCCCTTCCCCCTCCTGCCCCTTTGAATGCAAATGATAGCCCCCCCCCCCCCACCACCACCACACCACCACCACCTTCCCGTCTACTCTTGCTGTTAAAAGAAGTCGGAAAATGAGAGTTATTACCGCTATCCCCCATCCCACACTTCCCCCTCCCCTCTGCCACCTTTATTACAAGAAAAGTTTAGAACATGGATCTCCCCACCCCATCCCACATACCCCCTCTCTCTGCACCTTTATACAGAAAGTTAGAACATAAATCTCCTCCACCATCCCACACTACCCCCTCCTCTCTGCCACCTTTATTACAGGAAAAGTTTAGAACATAAATCTCCTCCACCCCATCCCACACTACCCCCCTCCTCTCTGCCACCTTTATTACAGGAAAAGTTTAGAACATAAATCTCCTCCACCCCATCCCACACTACCCCCCTCCTCTCTGCCACCTTTATTACAGGAAAAGTTTAGAACATAAATCTCCTCCACCCCATCCCACACTACCCCCCTCCTCTCTGCCACCTTTATTACAGGAAAAGTTTAGAACATAAATCTCCTCCACCCCATCCCACACTACCCCCCTCCTCTCTGCCACCTTTATTACAGGAAAAGTTTAGAACATAAATCTCCTCCACCCCATCCCACACTACCCCCTCCTCTCTGCCACCTTTATTACAGGAAAAGTTTAGAACATAAATCTCCTCCACCCCATCCCACACTACCCCCCTCCTCTCTGCCACCTTTATTACAGGAAAAGTTTAGAACATAAATCTCCTCCACCCCATCCCACACTACCCCCCTCCTCTCTGCCACCTTTATTACAGGAAAAGTTTAGAACATAAATCTCCTCCACCCCATCCCACACTTGAACAATAATTTAGATGGTGAATGCCCTCACCACCGCCACCGCTGTTCCTTCCCCTTTCTTATAACTTACGCTTTAATCACACACACATACACACTCGCGCGCGTACACCTGCACGTACGGACTCCTGCGCTCGCACTCACACGGACACACAGATCCACACATACGTGTTTGTGCATATGTGCGCGCACGTGTGTGGGTATATGTGTACGCTGTGTGGGCGCGTGTGTATGTGTATGTGTGTACGCTGTCTGGGCGTGTGTGTGTGTGTGTGTGTGTGTGTGTGTGTGTGTGTGTGTGTGTGTGTGTGTGTGTGTGTGTGTGTGCCTTTGGGGCGGCACCTGTAATTCAAAATAAAACATCAACTGGTTTTGGAAAAGGAGCTGAAAACAATTGTGTTGAGACCCTTGAGCAAAAGAGCCTGAAACGGACTGCCATCTTTCAAACCACATGCTCAATTACAAATAAACACACTACACTGATCAGATAGTGCTGTGATGCATATAGAACACACAATACCGAACAGATTACTGATTTTGTAACAAGTACGTCTTTTCTAATAACAAACAGGTCAGTTGGAAATTGACAAAGAAAGAAGACATTGGGTATTGGGGAAAAGCAAAAGTTGTCGGACTTTGAACCTTTATATTGCTGTTGTTCGTTTAAACTCATGATTATGAAATGGAAAATAATAAGAACAAATATATATATTAACACCTGAGAAAACTGACCCGTCATAAATCCAACCAACTAGTGCTATAGGCACAGAGCTACACACACACACACACACACACACACACACACACACACACACACACACACACACACACATATCTATATATATATTATATGTGCATGTATATAATATTGCCTGTTTACATTCAAGATAAACTCATATAACCTTACTTAGTTATAAGTTGCAACATTTATTTGTATGTGGTCTGTCTTTGTTATGCATTTGTTGATTATTTGATTTTGTTTTCTGCTAAACAAATACCATAACGTTTCTCTGAAGCGAGAACCCATGGTGTAATAGACAAAGAAATTGAGAGTAGAGTTGATGCTCTGGAACATTTCAATTACCCTGACACCCAGGAGAAAGAAGTTGTGATGACGCCGACCAGCGCTGACGTCAGGTAAAAACAGCCAGCTGAAACGAATGAGTGCCGCAGGGAAAATACAGGCAATAAACAGTATAGAATTTCCCACAAGTACTTTTGTAAGAGCCAGCTCTTTGTGTGAGATTAAAGAGGAGGTTCCAGATCTCCACGTCACCGCCTGACGTAATTTCACGATCGTCGTTATTGTTGTTGTCGTCACCACAATCATTTCAATCCCAGCCAGACCAACGCCCAGCACAAATCCATGCAGATGGTCGATCAGTGTTTTATGAGCTTTGTAGAAGGTCCCCTCAACAGCTGTTGTTATCACAACGCCTGACACAGGATCATAAACGCATCCAAATCGATATCGGAAAGTCACAATGAAAAATAGAATGGTCAGTACAACACTGACCACAATGAGGATTACTGCCATTGTTCTAGTTCGTAGGAAGGTTTGAAATCTGAGTGGACTAAAAACACACAGGCATCTTTCTGTGGCGATAATGGCAGAGAGCACAGGAGAGATATAACCAGAAACTAAAAGAACAGAAAAATTGTTATTAGTAAGAAAAGTGTACATGGGACCAGTCAATTCATTCGTTATGAATTGTAAATATACTTGCTCCACATGCGATAGCAGTGAGGAAGTCAAATACAGTCCATCAGCTGAAGACAAAGCAAAGAGACACAGGTTGACACGGTCCTGAAGACCCTGTTTGTAGAACACCGCCATGTTGATGACGTTCGCTGGTCCACCAATCAGAAACATCAACACAAGCAGGTTGTTTTTGAGTTTATGGACAATGACTTCTACTTGTGCACTGACAATATTATCAGGGTTATCCCATGGTAAGAAGTCCATCTCACTGAATATGATTTTAATACAGTCATCTCGCAGTAAAGACGAGTTTGGCGCTACAGTTTGCAGCTGTTCCGATGCGTTATTACGGAGGATCACGTTGACAGTCGCATTCATCAGTGCAAAGAGATGAGAAATCGGCTTGTTAAGCTATTGAAGACTTCTGAATTTTTTTCCCTGTTCACTGCAATCATGATAGAGTTGCTCAAAGGCAGACAAACAAATCTTATTCTACAGCATCTATATGGGTGTATCCTAAGGCTTTTTAATATTTGATATTTCTTTTGAAATTCCATAATCATTTCAACAGCAGCAGAGTGAAAAAAAATAGGCACTGAATGTTTACGAGCAGCTAGCTATTCATTGCTGAATGAATATTGGGCTTATTATTGTCATTCAAGGAAACAAAACACTGAATATATTATGTACTTGGAGAACGATTGCTGATTTCCAAACTCTGAATGATGGAATAAATGAATGAATAAATGAAAGAATGAATGAATGCATGAATGAATGCATGAATAAATGAATGAATGCATGATGAATGAATGAATGAGTGCATAAATGAATGAATAAACGAATTAAACGAACATTTACAGTCTTCACAAGCCATCAAAACACTAGACATCAACAGCACAAAGTTGTAAAATGATCATAATGATAATAATAAATGTAACTTTCGTTAGGCATGTTCACAGAGGTGCAGACGCCAATCTGGATTATTTTCATTATTTTCAAAGTAATCTCTTAACACTGGAACTCCACGTTCAAAATGGTGTAAGATGTAGAGGCTACAAGGCGCAACAGTGATAGTGTTCTCAATACTGGAATTGAGCACAAGTGCAAATGCTGCTTTCTCTCATGGCATCATCATACCCACTTAAACTTTGTGGGGGTGAATTCATTTTGATTGTAATCAGTCTCACAAATTCATAAGCCTAATGATTGAAATCGCTTTCTTATTTTCTCGGAAAGTGATATGAACCCGTAGGATGATGATATTCACGTGAGTTTTATTTTCATCTTTCAAGCAAATGGCGTGTTCATGTTTTATAAAATATGTTTTTGATGTTGCTAAAGTTTGCATCCTTTTACTAACAAAAAGATGTACACGCTGTATTTGGTAAGCCTCAGATCTGGGGCACACAAAGGTAGATATATAGCTGTGAAATTGTTTGATGATTGCTTGAACAGCTTTCACAGGTAATAAATCAATACCTCTGCTCTACATGCAGTCTGTGTGAGGATGTGTGTGTGTGTGTGTGTGTGTGTGTGTGTGTGCGCGCGCGGCGCGCGCGCGTGTGTGTGTATGTATGTGTGTGTGATTGTGTGTGTACGCGCGCGCGCGCGCGCGCGTTTTGTGTGTGTGTGTGGTGTGTGTGTGTGTGTGTGCGCGGATGTGTGTGTGTGTGTTGTGTGTGTGTGTGTGTGTGTGCGCGCGCGCGCGTGTCGTGCTGTGTGTGTGTGTGTCGTGGTGTGTGTGTGTGTGTGTGTGTGTGTGTGTGTGTGTGTGTGGTGTGTGGTGTGTGTGTGTTGTGTGCGTGGTGTGTGTGATTGTGTGTGTTGTGTGTTGTGTGTGTGTGTGTGTGTGTGTGTGGTGTGTGCAGTTTAGCTGTGTGTGCGGCTTAAATACTGTTTCTTGGATGTGTTATTGTATTGTTGGGCATTCTTCCTTTGACAATCTTTTTGATGTTAAAAATTACATTAGTGACTGATTTCTTTACATTGTTTAATAATTCAGATACAGTAATTAAAGCTGTGCGCGGCGGCGCGCGCCACACACACACACACACACACACACACACACACACACACACACACACACACCGCCGCCACCACCACCTCCACCACCACCATCACCACCACCACAGCCACAAAAACCACCACCACCATCACTAGCAACACGCACAAAAACGCGCGTGATCGCATACACACACACATGCGCGCGCGCATGCACGCACGCACGCACGCACACACACACACACACACACACACACACACACACACACCAATGCACACACACACACACACACACACACACACACACACACACACACACACACTCAGATGCACACACACACACACACACACACACACACACACACACACACACACACTCACTCACTCTCTCACACACACACAGACACACACACTCACTCACTCTCTCTCTCTCTCACACACAACACACACACACACACACACACACACGCACGCACGCACACACACACACACACACACACACACACACACACACGCACACACACACGCACACACACACACACACACACACACACACACACACACACACACACACACACATTAAATCACGCACGCACACATCTACGCATCTGTGTGTGTGTGTGTGTGTGTGTGTGTGTGTGTGTGTGTGTGTGTGTGTGTGTGTGTACGTGTGTGTGTGTGTGTGTGTGTGTTGTGCGCGCGCGCGCGTGTGTGTGTGCGTGTGTGTGTCTGTGTGTGTGTGTGTGTGTGTGTGTGTGTGTGTGTGTGTGTGTGTTGTGTGTGTGTGTGTGTGTGTTGTGTGTGTGTGTGTGTGTGTTGTGTGTCTGTCTGTCTGTGTGTCTGTGTGTTCTCGAGCACGCGCGCCTGCGTCTGCATGTGTTTGTAGCTGGGTGTGTTCTTTTATGCAAGGTGTGTTTACGGGAACTAACAATCAATAACCGCCTCCTGATGTAGGCAGCATGATTTGGTTTGATTTGGACAGAAAGACAATCAGTCAAGGGAGTTAACGTTAAACACACAAGAATAATTGTTCAGAGGAAATATATAATATGCATCGGTGTTAGAAAACGAGCGAGAAAAAATGCACATCACAAACATAAATAAAGCAGAGATTCGAATTAACAATTAACCGATTTTACATATCGATGACGAAGTAATCAATCTAATGACTGAGAAAGTTGAAAAATCATTTTCAGAGCTTAGAAAAATAAAAGTTTATGCATCTGTTTTACCTTCTCGCTACAAAGTCAGTTTATTGCTTCGGTAAATTTCTTTTTAAGACGTGACCTACAAATCTGCAGATTACAATGGCCAGAGACTATAGTTTGCATAACTATAAACTAACGAATTGCTTTTAAAATCTTACATTAAGTATACAACCGTTACACATACTCTCAGTTAAGCCAGTTAGAGTTTATTTGATTAGTTTATTCGAGAAATGCAGTGTTGTAGCTTCATCTGTGCAGCCAGTGTCTGCTATGCCTTGGTGGGAATAAACAGAACCAAAATTTAATACTTAATAGACATTCTGGTATAAAATGATGACTGTGTCTTTTATCCACTGAGGCTAAAGTGCATCCTTTCAGTGGTGATAATAGCATAAAACACGGGAGAGATACAACAGGAGGTTAAAACAACAGTAGAATTATTTTTCGTCAGAAAAGTGAACATGGGACCAGCAAATCCTTTCGCACTGAATTGTAAATACACTTGCTCAGCGTTCAGTAGCACTGAAAAAGTCAAAAACAATTCATCAGCTAAAGACAAAACAAAGTGACACAGGTTGACACGATCCTGAAGACCCTGTTTATAGAACACCGCCATGTTGATGACGTTAGTTGGTTCACCAATCAGAAACAGCAATACAAGTAGGTTGTTCTTCATCTGACGGACAATGGCTTCTACTTCTGCACTAACAATGTTATCAGGATTGTCCCATGGTAAGAACTCCGTCTCACTGAACACGACTGTGATACAGTCCTCTCACAGTACAGACGAGTTTTGTGCTTCAATCTGCAACTGTTCAGATGAGTTATTCTGAAGGATCATGTTGTCTGTAACTTTCATCAGAACAAATATATGAACAATCATCATCAGAGCAAGTATATGAACAATCAGCACGTTAAGTTACTGAAGACTTCTGTTGTTGTTGTTGCTGCTGTTTTGTTTTGTTTTGTTTGTTTGTTTGTTTGTTTTTTGTTTTGTTTTATTGCAAAATGATATAGTTGCTCATAGGCAAGTAATGTCTTCTGCAGCATTTGCATGTGTGTATGTTTAGACTTCTTAGTATTCTACTTTTATATATTATTTCAGTAGCGTCAGGGTCCATAAATATGCACTGATATTTTCGAGCAGCAAACTATTCAGTGCAACAGAATGTTGGGTTATCACTGTCACTATCAAAGTTGTCAGACGATCATAATGACGACAACAATTTACACTTTTGGTCACGTATCTTTGCAGATGAACAGTTAACGACCTTGATTATTTTCATATTTTCAAAGTAAAATTCTTGACACTGAAATTCCACGTACAAAATGCTGTATCAGGAAGCGGCTATCCAAAGCAACACTTACAATCCCTAATTATGCTCAACCTCCTACTCTCTCCTCTTAGTATCCGAACTGAGCAAAAGTGCAAATCCTGCCTTATCTCCAGGACATAAACAGGAAGACTGACTTGCACTTTATGGGGATGATTCTATTTTGATTGTAAATAAGCTCACACATTCACACAGACTGTCACGTGCTTAGATATGATCTCGATTATTCAAATGAATATCTTCAATTTGCTCGAAAGTGATACTAATCAGACAGACATACTGAATCTATCAGATAGTAACGTTCACATCAGCTGTGTTTTCTTTTTAGGCAAACAAACTTTTCATATTAAATGAAAAATAATTTTGAAGTTGCAGAAGTTTGCGTCATTTAACCGACAGAAAGATGAACACGTTATAATGCAAGGACTGCAAGGCTTGACTTTGGAGAAGCAGGGACCGAACTAAATAGTAATCATTGTTTTATTCATCAGTTGAACATCTTTTCTGAGATTCTAACCCAAAAAATTATAGCCCTAAAAATAGCACCCGCGTGCTTGTGTGTGTGTGTGTGTGTGTGTGTGTGTGTGTGTGTGTGTGTGTAACAGGCTCTATATAACATTAAGTTTATAATCTACCACTGACAAGTGTACAAACTACAATTATGGGAATGTATGTCTGTGACACTCTCCTTCTGCACATCTGTTTTCCAATTACTGTACATATAATTGATTTCATGTACCAGTGTAAACATCCGTAACATTAATTCAAGCAAGCGCTCG
Source organism: Conus canariensis (assembly GCA_033310375.1). Taxonomy (NCBI): domain Eukaryota; kingdom Metazoa; phylum Mollusca; class Gastropoda; order Neogastropoda; family Conidae; genus Conus; species Conus canariensis. The sequence goes on along the minus strand of JAMYXO010004192.1, from coordinate 8,515 downwards.
CGAGCACACACACACACACACACGACACGGCACAAGATGGCGGAAACAGTAAACAACTGAAGATCAGAGTTTGGTGAGGTTTTGAAAGACTGCCCAAGAAAATGACGAGACTGACCAGATCAAGAAGTCGGGGAGGGCAAACTAACACCATGACAAGTAAAAATGTTACGATGAGTCAAAAAAAAAAAAAAAAAGTCTTCATGTTATGAGTTTTCGAAAAAAGAAGATTCCATTCGTGAGGAGAATGATCGGCGTGACAAAAATGGCGAGCAGGATGGAGTACGTTCGCGCAAAGACCAAGAACATGAGCATGAACAAGCAACTGTAAGTGAAATAAAAAGACCTTCACGCAGTTATTTCGAATTTGTGTGACCGAATCTCTCTGCTTGAAAAGTACAGTTGCGAAGCAGAAAGATCTGTTACGGAAATTTACAAGCATGAAAAAGTCAACTGAGACAAGGGCGACTGCTGTTAACATCCACACGCAGACAGCTATTTTTTAATCAGATAGACCTAGGCCTAGTTTTGGGTCTCATAGCTATGCCCAGGCTATCAAATTCAATCCATCAGATAGGCCTACAAAAGAAAAAACTATCAACGGAAGAACAGTCGTAACTGCCCGTAAAAGGCATAGGCTACCAACCAAGAAAGGAGGTAAAATCAATAACGCTTTCGAGAAAAAAGAGAGATGACGCAAATATCAAACTTGACGTCAAATCGCACTCCGACAAAGTTCGTGCCTTGGAACACGAAGAGAATAAACATTATCTTCCTAAGATCATGACGCTGCATGACTCCGTTGTAAAAGGTATCAACGGGAACAGACTGGGGCGTTCCTACGCCTTCAGTGCAGATATACACAAGACCTTTTCTACAAGGGTGCGGCCACATGAAAAGCGGTTGAAATGCGCTGTAGCCGCGCTGTAGCCACGCTGCAGAAATAGTAATAGGGGTTATTGTTGGAGTGGCCACACGATTCGCTACCACCGCGCGGTTACCGCGAGCCCACTGCTAGCGTCGAGCGGTGGTAATGTTCCAAACAATTATCACCGCTCAAAGCTCGAGTGGCGGTTGCCGGCCAAAAATAGATGTGATGCAATGGGTTTTATTTGTTTACGTCCCTTGTGTCTTTTTTTCGCAACGTCAGTGCTTGAAGAAGAAGCTCCTTTTGTAAATGTCCTCATATGCAGACCAAACCTTGGAATTCATCACTTTGGTTCAAGACAGGCCTCGTCTTTGGCAGAAGCAGCACAAAGATTTCATGAACAGAGATGTGCGCCAAAAGTTGTTTGCAGAAATTGCAGAGAAAAGTGGACTGACAGGTGAGTCAAAGACTTCCACAAACAGTTAATTTCTGACATGCATGACCAAAATGGGTTGGTGTATGTCGGTATATTGCATGTGTGTGCGAGAATATGATAATGTGTTTGTATGATTTTCCTCTTGTCAATTTTAGTTTTTACCCCGCCGAAAGGCAGGGGTTAAGTGATCACTCTGTGTGTGTGTGTGTGTGTGTGTGTGTGTGTGTGTGTGTGTGTGTGTTAGCAAGATTACTCAAAAACTAACAGGGTTATCGAGATGAAATTTGGGGTACGCTTTGATATAACCAAGGGCACCAATCGATTACATTTTGGCTTCAATCTGACAAATATTAACCCCTTCTAGGCCCGAAAAAGAAATGAACCGCTTCAGTATCAGAGAACTATAAAATGCCGATTCTGGCTCACCCACCTCCGCCAGCTCCAACCAGCTAAAGCCGGTTGGAGCTGCTGCTCCGGCGGGCGATCCAGAATAGGCATTTTATAGTTCTCTCTATAAGTAAAAATAAATTCTTAAATAAATTCTTATACAAGTCATCATCAAGTTCTTAACAAGTACTTAAATAGATTTACAAACAAACATAATGTGTAGGATTATCTGTTTTTAATACTAATTTAGAAAACTTTTGAGACTTTAGTTTTTGCTTAATCCTTTGTTTTTCTTGGGAATTTTCAATAACATCATTCTCACGCATACATTCATCAAATGCGTCTCTGTCTTTCATGTGAAATATAAAACTACGGTCTTTAATTGTTCTCTGAAGTCTTTTAAAACTGAGTTATATTTTTGACATAAAATCCACACCCAGCATGTCTTCCACTGAAAGCCAGTTTCGGCCGAACAGTCATCTATAATAAATAGTGTCTGCGTTCCCCCCAAACAGTCTGTACTACCAGTTGGTTGACTGTCAGCTTTTTTGCAAGACCAAGACAACACGCAGTAAGTCAGCAGGCCGAGCGTCCTGTTTACAAACTGTGTGTCTCCCTATGTTCTGACCTAAAAAATCAATAAAACACGCCTCGCGCGCCTACTGCGTTTCTTCTCTCACCGGGCTCGCGGCGCGGTCTGTCCGCACAGCAGGCGTGCGCTAACACGTTCTTTGCTATAGCGTGAGCTGCCTCTTTCTCTGTTCTTCATCGCGCTTAACTAGTAGTTGCAGGCCAGCCCGACAACGAATCACTGCTCAGCGCCCAGGCACATCCTGTTCAGTCACAAAGCAAGTGGCTGACATATCAAATGACAAGTGGTCCTACCAGTTCCACTTTTCACCCCAAGTCCTTAATTAAGTCACCCCAAGTCCTTAATTAAGTCACCCAAGTCCTTAATTAAGTTCTTAATTAAGTCACCCCAAGTCCTTAATTAAGTTTCCCCAAGTCCTTAATTAAGTCACCCCAAGTTCTTAATCAAGTTACCCCAAATTCTTAATCTAGTTCTTAATTAAGTCTCATTAAGTTCTTATCAAGTTGTCATCAAGTTCTTATCAAGTTCTTATTTAAGTTTTCATCAAGTCGTCATCAAGTTGTTATCAAGTTCTTATTCAAGTCACTTATAATTATTTATTAAGTTCTTGAAATATTACTGCATATCAAATGGATCAAAATGAGATTTTGTTGTTGGCAGTTCTGGTATTCTTTTTTGTTCAGATTTTGTATTTAGTGGCTGTGATTTTTTGGGCTGCTTTGGTTTTTGCTGTCTTTCTTTATATGTTTTATAAACGTAATAACCACCCCCACCAACAGCAATGACGCCAAAAATGCCAACTCTTTTAATCCAAATAATCCATGATGATGTTGCGGGAACAACTTGTTCTTGTTGTGGCTCTGGCACAACTGGTGTTTTTTCATTATGAGTTATATGTTGTAACTCTAATTTTCTTTTTTTGTTCCACTCTGCTAATTTTTTCCCTGCTTCAACGCGCCCAGGATTCTTTTCACGGGTCACTTTCTCCATCAACGTTTTCTGCTCGGTCATTTTTAAGGGAAATAAAATCTATATGATTAAACGTAATTAACCCCATAATTACTGGCGACAATAATGTTCCAAATCTGTAATATAGATCACATCCTAGAGACTCTAATGACTTTGTTAAAACTGGATCCTGCGTTAAATCATACATAAAATCTTGTTCAGAATCAATGGGCGCAAATCTACTAACTAGTTTAGTGTACAAACTAAGAACAGTTTGTCCGACACTTTTGACCATTCTTGACCCCAGTTGCGCTTCATACCTGTTGTGATACTTTACAATGTCTTGCGGCGACATCTGTTGAATCTGTTCTATGCTGAATTCATTTCCGAGGTACTGTTTTGTTTTTCCACACGCCGCCAAAGAATACAGCCTTTCCTTTTGGCGCATAATAGCTTGGTCATCAACTTGATTATTTGTAATCATAAGTTCAGGAAGTAAATCATCGCAGTTCATGTTTTATTAATAATAAATTTTATTTTATTTTTTAAAAATGAGCACCGAAAAAACTGTTGCCAACCTCGTATACCATTCTGCTGTTATTGGAGGACTAAGTGTAGGATACACAATGCTTGGTAAAAGCTTGTTAAGAATAAAACCAGCAGATCTTGGCAAGCTAGATTTTGAAGACTCAGCAAAGTTGATTGCTGTCATTACAGCTTCGTTTGCTACGAAAGACTTTCTAGTTAAGCAAGGAATAATTCCAGAAAATATAAATATGTAAAAAAATACATTTATAAAAATGGCTTCACTCGTAATGATGATAGGCGGCGCAGTGGTCAACGCGCTTGCTTTCAGCGGAAGTAATTACGCTTTAGTAAACTACAAAATAACGATGAGAGAAAAAGACATAACAGAGCTATGGAGCAACTAGCCGCTGCACAAGACACCTATGAAAAGCAAAGAATGGAGCAGTTAGATTTTATTAACGACAGACTTAAACAACAGGGACATGCAGCTTACACATTTAAAGATGTTGACCAGGCAATAAAAGAATATTTTCTAGTAACAGGTCAACAAGTTGAAACATTGCCCCCATCAAAATTTAGCGATTACTATCAACCATCAGAAAAACAAAAGATGCAAGAAATATTGTTTATTGTCTTTGGCATGACCGCTGTGTATTTTGTTGCACAAAGTATTGGCTGAATAAAAAATGAACAAGATCTATTATTCTCCAAAAGGATATTGGAAGGGAATAACAGCAATTAAAAAGCTTAGCCAAGCAGCGGGAGTCAGTGAACAAACAGCAAAAGAATGGTTATCTAAACAAGCAATTTGGCAAATTTATCTACCAGCGCCTAAACGAATACAGAGACCACACTTTGTGAATATAACTCCAAACGACACCCATCAAATGGATCTTCTATATTTACCCCATGATACGATTAGACGAAAAAGATTTAAGTACGCACTTACAGTCATTGACATGGCTTCAAGATACAAAGATGCGGAACCATTAACACAAAAGAGTGCTTCTGCTGTTGCTGTCGCTATACAACTGATACATCAATGAGGCCCTTTAACTTATCCTCGCATGATTCAAGTCGATGATGGAAAAGAATTTAAAGGTCAAGTGAATCAATTATTGTTAAAACATAGAGTTACCATTAAAAGAGGCATTCCAGGAGTTCACAGATCACAGGGTTTGGTTGAAAACTTTAACAAACAGTTATCTGAAAGACTTTTCTCCTACCAGTATCACAGAGAGCTGATTGACAATTCTCGCAACACAGAATGGGTTAGAAGACTGCCCTCAGTTTTGCGCGCAATGAATAATGAAGAATTTAAAGGGCTAAAACCAGTACAAGCAATCAGAAAACAAACAATAAATGTTGTTGAAGGAGACTCCAGTTCATCCAGCAAACTATTGCCATTTGGTTTGAAAGTAAGGTACCTTTATTTACCGGGAGAAGCGGAAGGGGACACTCGCATCAGGGCAACAGATCCAGTTTGGAGTGTTGATCCATATGAGATAAAAAAAATTGTGAAAATGAATCCGCCAGTGTATTATTTACGAGAAACTGACACAACAAAACGACCAGCCCCCCGAAGATCTTTTGTGAAGGAAGAACTGCAGATAATCCCGCCAGACACAGTTCCAGTTAATTTAGGCAAATACATTTGAGTTTAAAATGGAAGCTCAAAAAAAATTATTTGCGTATAAATTTATTATCAAAACAATGATAAAGAATAAACTACCCATTGATCCTAATATTTTTGAAAAAATCAAAAATCTTGAAAAAATCAAAAATCTTGAAACAACAACCACAAATAATCCAGCTATACTGGATAAAGAAATTACTGAGTATCTAATTGCGCTTGACCAAATGACCTCCAATGACCAATTGCATATGAATACTCTGGATTAACAAATACTCTTTTTGTGTTAGTGCGGTCAAGAGACCGTTTTGTTACAACTGTTGTGTTAATCTCATGCAGATTAGATCGCAGCTTGTAATTGTCATGATGAAAAGTCTTTTTATTGAACAATGCTTCTTTGTAGTTGTCATGTGATATGTTTGACTGCACAACACTGCGAGATATTCCCTTTGCTTTTTTGACAACTTTTTTTTGGCTTGAAAGACTGTACATTTTCGACCTTAAACCAATAAACTCCTTGATCACACCTCCAGATAATTCATCCTTCATCTTACCTAAAACCTTCTTATTAATAACTGAATGCAAAGGTGAATCTTTAGGGTAATCAGATGTGTCGTACCATCCGGCATGCCCTTTAGCCACTTCTAATTCCATGTCTTTGTAAAAATCTTCAGTAGGGATGTTAACTACAAAGGAATCTGTATCTGTGTACAGAACTCTGGACTCTGGATACAAGGGTTTAAAGTAGTCGTAAAGAAATTCTAACATCAAAAGCTTCGACAGCTCTAAAACAGTAAACCCAATAAAAACAGGTTTGTCCAATTTGACTTTCTTTTTTTTCATCATTATTCCAAAAAGCTGATCATGAAATCTTCTGAAGTCTTGATAATTTGGTTTTGACACCAGCTTAATTGCTTCGTTCTCTCTAGTGACCAATCTGACATCTTTGCGCTTGTGCGGATTTTCCATAGTCTTTCCAAAACAGCTGTTGTTCATCAACTTGAAAAAGTCTTTTTCTGAAGCATCTGTGGATTTAGTTCTGAGATCAGTATTCTTCATGATGTATGGTTTCATGAACTGTTCTTGATCAAATTCAATTATACGATGAACTGCTGTTAACTTTAAACCATGTCTTAAATAAAATTGGAGAAGTCTGTAATGACAGACATAATTTTTTTTGTCACAAGATTAGGCACAAGTTTAGGCGGTTCTGTCATTGACACTTTTAGGGTTTCTGCCGCTAATGGATAGTCATTATGGTAATCATGAAGTTCATGAGGATATTCTAAATCAACTTCTAGAATAAAGCCCCGTTGTTGATCAGCTTCTAGACTCTGAAGCCATTTTAAAAACTTTTGAATGTCTTTGAGTCCTGTGTACATTTTAAAGTTACGTAATGGAAGTGATTGACTCATAGCCCAACCATACAGATTGTTTGCATCTAAATACATAAGATAGTTAGACTTCTTGTCAGGATCATAGTTGTCTAGGTATTTGTTGTTTGCTTTACAGTAATGGTGAGACGCCATACTAATTCCGCCACGCAATCCGTTTTCAATCATCTGAAGCATTGGTAGGTCAGACAACAGGTCAATCTGTACACCAGTAAATTTTAAAAAGGAATCCCAACTCATCCCAGGCGCAGAAATATAATGCGCAGGATCTAGACTATAATGTTTCATGCAGGTCTTTCTGTAATTTTCAAAGATATCCGCCAACAAACAGGTATCCGCCATTAAATAGGAATCATGATAGTCCCCATTGTTTTAGAGTCTAATTTTTGCCACGCTTCTTGAGCATAAGAATAATCAGAATCACTAATGTCTTTTCCTCTAAGACTACTAAAGAACGCGCCTTTAGGCGGAAGGGCTGTCTCTTCAAACCTTTCCCAGCTGTTCATGTACTCATAAGGATAAACGCCCTTTCTAATCACCGTTGGGTCAAAATATTCTTCCGTTATTGGGCAGGACTTTAAGGATCCTGCTAGTGATTCTAAACTCCCCATCAGGTGTTGCATAGAGTCATAAAAAGATACATTATTTAAAGTGAAACGCATGTACTTTTCTGATGACTGCGCAATGCATGACACCCTGAAATCGCTAGTTACTGCTGGCAATATAAGATGAGAGTCGTAACCTCGCAAGTTATGAAAGAATATAGGCAGCTTCCAAGTCCTAGGATCAAACTTTAGTTGAAGATTGCAATTGTTATGTGCTGCTCCTCTGAATTCTCCACTAATGTGATCATGATCTCTTACTGTTGGGTTTAAACTTTTAGGTGTTAGCTCTAAACCACAAATCCAACAGTGAGTGGCTGATTCATACTGTTCTTGGTCTTCAGGTGTCATCTTAAGATCGGATAGGACTAGATTATTAGAACAGACATTACGAACTTCTTGCATGCGTTTTAAGAAATGTTTTGCTGCATGTGGTCCTCTGTATAATTCTGGCTTTGAATGTTCACCATCTGACCTAACAACAATGAAAGCATATGAACAAATCTGGTGGTTATTCATTAAGACTGTTTTTGGTAAATGTTTTGGAGCTGGTCCTTCATAAGGAACAATAAGCGACTCGAAGTCTGCGTAAACAACGTATGGCGACCTCTGGAGTTTTTTGTAATTCTAAAACTAACCTTACTGCCTTCTCTTGGCATATTAGTTCTGTATTGCAGTCCACTGGACTGAGACAATGTTTTACATGTTCGCTCGCAGCTTGAACGGACGGAATTCTTGTTAAACATTTTCTACAGAATTCTTGTTTGTGTCCATTTTTTGTAGTATGAACTAGTAATCTACTCATTGTGCGTATTAGCGTGTAGTGCAACCCATTAAGGCTTTGCATTAGGAGTAAGTCTACATGGCTCCTGGCTGGTTCTCCTATTGATGGACTGTTTTTTGACACTCTAATTGGTAGAAGACCTGATTTAACAGACCATGTGTAGACATTAACAGTTATTGGCGGATTCTGTTTTTCAAACTGATCAATCTTGTCTACAGCCATAGGAAATTCAAGGCCGTTAAAGTTAAGATCATTGGCCCACTGCAAATAGTTAGTAACTCTCTCTGCATTTTTTTTAACAAAGTGTAGCCTAGCAAGAACGCACCACATAAAACATTTGTTATCT